>WBNO01026553.1:67586-117704 GCA_013400575.1 Peucedramus taeniatus | reverse complement strand
GATTTGGGGTTCTTACTCACTTGAGGGGACTTGGGGTCCCCACTCACTCGAGGAGAGGCAAGAGCTCAGATTTAGGGTCTGTCACTCACTTGAGCAACAGGAGCCCTGATTTGGGGTGTCCCAATCACTGGAGGGAATTTGGGGTCCCTACTCAATTCAGGAGCATCAGAAGCCCAGATTTGGGGTCCCTACTCACTTAAGGAATGCCAGGAGCCTGGATTTGGGATCCCCCACTCACTTGAGGGGATTTGGGGTCCCCACTCACTTGAGGAGCCTGGATTTGGGGTTGCCACTCACTGGAGGAGATTTGGGGTTCCCAGTCACTTGAGGAGCCCAGATATGGGGTCCCCAGTTGCTGGGAGGGATTTGGGGTCCCCACTCACTTGAGGAGCCCAGATTTGGGGTCCCCACTCCTGGGGATTTGGGGTCCCCACTCACTTGAGGAGCCCAGATTTGGGGTCCCCACTCCTGGGGATTTGGGGTCCCCACTCACTTGAGGAGCACGCCGTAGGGTTTGTTGCGGAAGTCCCGGTAGGCCACCCACGGGGGGACGCGGAAGCGCTCGGGCAGGGCCCCCTCGGCCTGGAACAGCGTGGCCGCGTCCCCGGGGCTGATGATGTTCACGGTCTCATAGACACCAAGCTTCTCCCTGGGGGGACCCAAAATCAGGCACCAGGAATGTCCTGTCCCCCTGGCAGTGTTCTGTCCTGTCCCCATGGCTATGTCCTGTCCTGTCCCTCTGGCAGTGTCCTGTCCTGTCCCCCTGGCAATGTCCTGTCCTGTCCCCCTGGCAGTGTCCTGTCCTGTCCCCATGGCAGTGTCCTGTCCTGTCCCCCTGGCAATGTCCTGTCCTGTCCCCCTGGCAATGTCCTGTCCTGTCCCCCTGGCAGTGTCCTGTCCTGTCCCCATGGCAATGTCCTGTCCTGTCCCCCTGGCAGTGTCCTGTCCCAGGGGATGCTGCGGGATCGGGGCACGGAGAGGGTGCAGGGTCCAAACACCTGGGGACCTTGGGGATATCAGGGAGGGTGGGATCCTCGGCAGCCCCATTATCCCCAAATCCTGCATCCACAGGGCGCTGCCCCACAGTCCCTGTCCCCTCCCAGGGCACAGGGGATGTCCCCCTGTCCCCTCCCAAGGCACAGGACCCACAGTCCCTGTGCCTTCCCAGGGCACCGGGGCTGTCCCCCCTGACCCACAGTCTTGTCCCCTCCTGACCTTCACAGCCCCTGTCCCCTCCCAGGGCACAGCATCCGTCCCCAAATCCCGTCCCAAGTTCCCCGTCCCCTCCCTGGGCACAGGACCCGTCCCTCCCACCCCGCTGTCCCCGTCCCCTCCCCTCTTGCCCCTCACGGTGTCCTCAAGCCGGGCCAGGCTCCTCCCGCAGCTCAGCCCCGGGCTGGGAACGCGGCTGGGCTGGGGACATGGCCAGGGGACCGGGCAGGGGACACGGGAGGGGACAGCGGCAGGGGAGAGGGCAGGGGACGCGGGGAGAGGACGCAGGAAGGGGACGCGGGGAGAAGAGCGGGCAGGAGACGGGGACAGGGGACATGGGCAGGGGTCATGGGCAGGGGAGCAGGCAGGAGACAGAGACAGGGGACAGGAGGAGAGTACACGGGAAGAGGACCAGGCAGGGGACGCGGGAAGGGGACACAGAGGGGGACACCGGCAGGGCACACGGGAAGGGGACACAGGGAGGGGACACGAGGAGAGGACGCGGGGAGAGGACACGAGCAGGGAAGCGGGCAGGGGACCGGGCAGGGGACAAGGGGAGAGGACCAGGCAGGGGACACGGGCAGGGGACACGGGGAGGAGAGGAGGGGNAACTTGCGGGCCATGCTGAGGTGCAGGTTGCTGAGGCCGCCCTCCTGCCAGAAGCGGTACAGGTTGAGCCAGCCCGTTCGCCACTCGCCCGGCACCTGGTTAAAGGGCCGGGGAGCCGAGGGGACAGCCGAGGGGACAGCCGAGGGGACAGCGCTGGCAGCCCCGCCGAGCCGGCGACACCGCGCGGCTGCGGCTCGGGGACATCCCCGCAGGGCTCCGGGCTTGGCGACAACGTGGGCGAGCATGGGGAGGGGTGGCAGGAGGGACGGGGTGGCCTCGCTCTTATCCCGAGCTCGCGGAGCTGCTCCCGCCCGCCTCCCCCCGGGGACAGCCCCCCGCCACCGCGACACGCCGGGGGTGGCACCGCGCGGCCCCCTCGCGGCCCCGGGACAGGTGACACGGTGGCCTTGGGAGACAGGCGGGATGTGCCCCAAGAGTGATAACGACGCACGGGTCGGGTCACCCCGGCCGGGGACAGCCTTGGGGGCCGCCAGCCAGGGTCACCCCGCCGGGGGGTGGCCTTGGGGACTCGGTGCCACTGCTGGGGTTGCCTCACGTGCCCCGAGCCGGGGGGCGGGTCCGGCATTCCCGGGCTCCGTCCCAAATCCCAAACGCCAAACCCCAAACAGCCCCTGCGAGCTTTTGGGAACAGCTTTTGGGGTGTCCCGAGCCGGGGATAAAACTTGTCCCTTGTCCCTTGTCCCTTGTCCCTCGGTGTGACAGCTCCCGCTGACACCACTCAGCGATGGGGAGGGGGACACGGGGGTCCCCGGGACCTCTCTTTGGGGTGTCCCCGGACAGGGATGAGCAGCGGGGACGCCGAGCGGGGCTGGCGGCGGATGCGACATCGGCGACGGACACCGGGGGGCGCGCCGGGCCCGTCAGTGCCACCGCGCGGGGACAGCGCGCCTTGTCCCCTCCCTCCTCGGAGAGTGGAGCTGTCCCCTGCCAGGCCACAGCGGCTGTCCCCTCCTGCCCCGCGGGCCCTGTCCCCTCGTCCCCCATGGTCCCCGTCCTCTCCCAGGCCCAGGATCTGTCCCCTCCTGTCCCTGTCCCTCCCGTCCCTGTCCCCATTGCTGTCCCAGCCCCAAACCATATTGGCTGCAGCCCCGCGCCTTGGGGACATGGTGGCACAGTGCCACCCCCTCCTGTCCCCCTGCGCTGTCACCATCCTGGGTGGACTCACTGTGTCCCCTCCAGCCACGGACACGGGGACAGGGCCCAGGGGACACTGAGGGACACTGAAGGACACCGGGGGACACAGAGGGACACCAGGGGACACAGGGGGATACCAAAGGACACCGAGGGACACAGAGGGACACCAGGGGACACCAAAGGACACCAAGGGACACAGAGGGACACCAGGGGACACAGAGAGACACAGAAGGACACCGAGGGACACGGAGATATGGAAGGACACACGGAGCCATTGTCCCCACCTCCGACGTCACAGCCCCATCACTGTGTCACCTCCACCCCCCTTCCAGCCCCTTCCCGCAGTGTGGGGACATTCCAGCACCCCGTGGATGTCACCTGCACGACCCAGGAGTGTCACACACCCCTCGCGGGGTCCTGCCCTTGTCCCCCCTTGTCCCCCACCCTGGGAATTCACCGAGCTTTCTGCCACCCCCAGAGCACGAGGGGACAGCCGTGTCCCCTGGCCCGGGGGGTGACAGGAAGCACTCAGGGGTGCCAAGGGACCCACAGCGACACTTTGTCCCCAGCCCTGGTGACAAAAGCACTGCCCCGCCCCCGCTGCCCGGGACGAGCGGGACAGATCCGCGCCACCTCCCGCGCGTGGCCTTGTCCCCAGTGCCACCCAGGCCAGGCACCGGGACGGTCCCTCCGCAGCGCTTTCGTCGCGCGGGGAAGGTGACACCGCGCGGTTTTTGTCACCTGGAGCGAGCGGGTGACACCAGGGCCACCCCTCCCCTCGGGAGTCACCCCCGGGGGACCCTGGAACCCCCCGCTCCAGCGGAACGCGGGGATTTGGGGCCGGGAAGGGCTTTGGGGCGCAGATCCCATCCCTGTGGGGTCTCTGTCCCCCGGAGCCCATGGGAGGGGCCGGGATGGGAGTGTGGAGGTGGAGGGGACAGTCAGGGGACATTGGCACCTCCCTGGGGCACCCGAATCCCCCCGGGAAAAGGACCTGAAGCAGCTGCTTCGCTTCCTGACCCTAAAACTCCACCTCCCTGCAGAGAGACCTCCGTGCCCTATAGCAGGAACTTAGGGACCCCTCTGCCCCATTTAGAACCCTATAAAGAGCCTCCTGCCCCATAGAGACCCCCCGACCCATAGAGACCTCCCTGCCCCATAGATACCCCTATAGGGACCTCTCTGCCCCAAAAGACCCCATAGATATGCTCCTGTCCTAAAGGGACCCCCCTGCCCCACAAATCCTACAGAGGGGCCCTCCTGCCCCACAAAGACTCCTCTGCCTTATAAGGACTCTCCTGCCCCATAGCGACCCCCGAGCTATAGAGACCTCCCTGCCCCATAGATACCCCTGTAAGGACCTCTGCAGGGAGCCTCCTGCCCCATAGAAAACCCTATAGGGACCTTTCTGCCCCATAAGACTCCCCTGGCCCATAGAGAGCCCCCTGCCCTACAGGGACCCCCTGCCCTAGAGGGTCCCTCTGGGGATCGGGATCCATCCCGCTCAGCTCCCTGCTGGATTTGATGAATTTCCCCCCAGTTTCTTCTCTTCCCTGCGGGGTTTTTACCCCGGGCTTTTCCCCGGAAAATCCAGCGTTGAAATCCCACCCAGAACCCCCCGGGACTCAGATCGGGGCGGGGAAAACTCATTTTCATCACAATCGTGTTGAAAATGAAACGTTTGGGTGGCAAACGCACCCTGGAGGATTTTCCCTGGCACGGGAGGTTCATCAGCATCCCTCAGGGATCTGGGGATGCTCGAGAGCCTGAGGGGGGTCCAGGATCGGCTCTGATGTGAAACCGGAATAAAAACCAGAGGGTTTCTGTTCCCCTGCCCCGTTAAACCGAATTTCTTGTTCATTTATTGCCAGGCGTCAAAGCTGCCAGGCTTTTGGGGTTTTGGGGGGATCCCACCCCATGGGATGTGTTCCCCAGCCAGGATCGCCCCTGGGGATCTGGGATCTGCAATCCACGGCTGGAAAGGGCAGAGCAGTGGGAGGAGGAGGAGGAGGAGGAGGAGACCGGTGTGGGATTGTCCCCAGTTTAACTTCCCCCGCTTTCTCCCGGGCCGTCTCATTTCCCCTAAAGCGCCGCGATTCCCGCTCGGACCTCTCTCCCTGCTCCGCCCAGCCCTTGTCCCACCTGGATCCCCCTCGGTCCCACCTAGATCCCCCTCGGTCCCACCTGGATCCCCCTCAGTCCCACCTGGATCCCTCTCAGATCCCATCTGGATCCCTCTCGGATCCCACCTTGACCCCGGGAAAGCAGAGGGACAGACAGACCGACCCCAGGTTAAACCCCGGGATCCTCGGGGAAAACGGGGAATCACGGCAGCCGAAAATCCCAAAAAAAACCGAGCTGCCACATCCCCGGCGGGGAACAGCGGCTGGACGGGGGATGAGGCAGCCGGAGCGACCCGGGAGCACGGCAGCTCGTTTTTTTTGAAAGAATCCCAGAAATGGATCTTATGGGAAGGCGTGGCCGGGATGCAGCAGCGCCTCTCCATCCCTGCGATCCCGGCTCTGGTGAATCCACGGTGATCCCCATCCCAGCGGCTCTGTACCCCCATCCCAGCGGGAAAAGATTTCCGGAGTGCTGCTCTGGGGTGTTCTAGCAGCTCTGGTATCCCGCCTGTGGGGATACAGGAGGGTCCTGCATGGCAAATCCTCCTCCTGGAGCAGGCCCCGGGCTGGAATAGCCCCAAAAATGACCCGGGGAAAAAAAAAATCAAACGCTCCTGGTGGCTTTTGTTCGTGGCCGCTCCGCCTGTGCCGGGAAAAGCCTGGAAAAGCCTCTGGAATAGCTGAGCCCATGTGCTGGAACTTCCCGGGCGAGCGAGGTCACAGCCGCGGGGACATCGCGGCTCCCCCCGGGCAGCCCCGAGGCCACAACGAATCCCGGTTTTTGGCTCGCTGGATTTGAGGAAGCGGCGCGCGGACTGGGAGCGTGTCCCGGGATAAAACACCCGCAGGGCTCGGCCTGCGCTGCTTTTCTCGAGGAATTCGGCCAAAAAAACTCTGCGGTTTGTCCTGGCTGCTCCCAGGAGCGGGGAGGTGACGGCGAGGGGACACCCTGCCCGTGTCGCTGTCACCCGGGGACTCCCGCTTGTCCCCGCGGTGCTCGACCCCACTCTCTCAGCCGGGTGTTTGGGCAAGGAAAGGGAGTTTGGGCGGCCAAACTGGAATTCTAGTTGCCTGCGCCCACTCCCACCCATTCCAGGGTGGAAATTCTTGAGCGTCACCTTCGTGCGCTGCTCCCGAGCCTCTTTCCCGGGATTTTGGAGCTTTGGGCTTCCAGCGCTGGAGCTAGGAATGGGAACAGCTCGGAGTCCGTGTGCTGCACCCAAAAATTCCCACCGGGCTCTGGGCTGCTCTGCGTTCCCACCCCACGGGGCTGCCAAAATTCCCGCTCCGGCTCGGGAATCGCCCGCTCCCAGCTCCTGCCTCCCCCCTTCCCGCACGCCGCCGGCGCCAGCGGGAATTCTGTGCCAAAGAGAGATGGAGGCAGGGAAAGGTTCCGCTTTGGGCTGCCAAACCTCCCCCCCCGTGAGGATCAGAGACTGTCGGGTCCCCTCAGTACCACCCCCGTGTCCCCAGCGCCGCCCGGGCCCTGTGTCACCGCAATCCTGAGGTGCAGCTCGGGACGTTTCACCCATCCCGAAATATTTCCCTGCGGGAAGAGGTCGGGCAGGAGCACCGGGAATAGCCGGGAATGGACCGAGATGAGACCTGAGCCGGCTCTGCCTTTCTGCCGGGGCCGCTTTGATGCAGCCGTCGTTCTCTCTCGCCTTTTTTGCCACCTTCCAAAATCCCTCATTCCGGTTCCCTGTCTCCCTCCAGGCCCAGCCCGGCTTTTTTTCCTCACAGCACCGACCACCAGCTCGCTTTTCCCAAAAATCTGGAGCATCTCAGGTAGGAGGAGGGGAGACGGTTCAACACCACGAACCCCGCTGCTATTCCCACCCCTCCCTTCCCAGGGCTGCTGCTCACTCCCTCCTTAGGAATTTCCAGTGGGAATTTGCTGCTGGCCCGAAAGAGGAGCAGCAAACCCGGGGCTGGAGAGAGCAGGACCCGGGAAAAGGCGAGGGGAGAACCCGGCCCCCATCATTCCCGCAGCGCTCTCCTGCTTTTTTCCACTCTTTATTCCAACCATCCGCTTTGGTTACAGGTCTGAAAGGGTTGGGGTATTTTTTTGGTAGCTGTTGTTGTGGGTTTTTTAAAATTTTCCTCTCCTGTGATCCGCCCCGCCTGCTGTAATATTATAAAATCCTACAAGACAGTAACGAGCAGTCGATATAATAAATATCTGTTAGTCCACAAAGTTAAAGTGCTTTGAGAAGGGCTGTAAGAAGCTCTGTCCTAGGTTGGGGATGGGGAGCATCTCGGGGATGTAGTGCAGTAGGAAGCTCTGGCCCACTGCCCTTGGGGTCTGGACATGGCCCCTCGGCCCCTCGGGCTCTCCCGAGCCGGGACAGGCATTGGAAGCACGGCCAGGGTGTCCCCAGGGTGTCCCCAGGGTGTCCCCGCCCAGGGCTGGGCCGCTCCGGACTGGCCGTGGTTGGGACAAGGAGCGGGACCTCCCTTTGCAGAAGGAAAATCCCGATTTTCACAGTTTAGTCTTGCTCCGAGACCTCCGAAAGCGCAGGGGAAGCGAACCCTGCCCCGACCCTGGCTCGGGGGACAGGGACAGAGCCGGGGACAGGCGCAGCCCCCCCGGTGCCCTGAGATCCGCGGCCGCTTTCCCTGAGGACGCCCGGGATAGGGTGGGAACGGGCACGGCCCCGCTGCGGTGCCCCTCAGCTGCCTGCAGAGGATTTGTGCGTCTCCAGCATCTTCCCAGCGCCTCCCGCTCCGCTCCGGGCTCTGCTCCCACCTCCCCTTCCCGTCCCCACACCCCAAATCGTCACCTTCCGAGGCTTTTCCATGCAAATTCCCAACGCGGCGGCGCCGATTCCCGACCTCCCTCCCATACCAAAGCCGGCTGCAAACAAAAAACAACGAACCGAGCTCCCCTGAAGCCTCCGAGCCCTCCGGAGCAGGAGGGGACTTGCCGGGGGTGTCCCAGGCGCTGCCAGCCCCGACAGCACCCCCCAAAACCTCGGGAGGCACCGGCTCCCGAGGGGAGCTCGCAGTCCGGAGGCCGAGGGCCGGCTCCTCCTCCTCCTCATCTTCATCACATGCAAGGAGCGGCCGCGCCCTGAGCATCAGCGCATGCATGGCTGGCCGGCGGAGCCGCCACCGCCGCGGCCACCGCGTCACACCCTCCTCCCGCGGCTCTTCCAGCGAGGCCGGCGGCGAGGAAGGCGAGCGGCTCAAGGTCCACGGCAGCGGGCAGGGCGAGCGGGACGGCGTCAGTGGAAGAGCTCGGCCAGGGCCACCACGAGCAGCAGCTGGAGCCAGGAGGCCAGAGCGGCCGGAGCGCGGCCGCGCTGCGACAGGAAGCGCTGGCGGTCCAGCAGGCGCTCCTTGACCAGCGCCTGGCGGAAGCCATCCTCCTCGGACACGCACACGTAGTGGCCGTAGTGCTCGCGCCGCACGCTGGGGATGAAGTGGAAGCAGTCGTGCTGCGGGTGGGAGGTGTTGCAGCTCTTGATGAGCACGTCCTCGTGGTACCAGTTGTAGGTGGCGTAGTGGGACTCGATGGAGCAGTTGAGGTAGTAGCGGGAGAAGGGCATCACCGAGATGTTGCGGAAGTCGGCTGTAGGGACACGGGGCACAGACTGTGTTAGCTGGGCCCAGGCTGGGTTTTAGTGGGGTGGAGGAGGCCACAGAGGCTCCTTCTGAGAGAGAATTCCTCGAAACTTCTGCTCTGCCCTGTTATTCCTGCTCCCATAGCTTTGCCTGAGAGCCCCTTAACTTCAAATTTATAACAATTCAGAGGGAGGGGGTTTACGTTTCCCGTTTCAAGAGAGGCTCCTGCTTTGCTCAGCAGACACCTGTGTTATCAAACCTGTCCAAAGCCACCCAAAGCCACCCAAAGCCACCCAAACCCACCCAAACACACCCAAACACACCCAAACTCATCCAAATCCATCCAAACCCACCCAAACCCATCCAAACACACCCAAATCCATCCAAACCCACCCAAACCCATCCTAACCCATCCAAACACACCCAAACCCATCCAAACCCACCCAAATTCATCCAAACCCACCCAAACCCATCCAAACCCACCCAAACCCATCCGAAGCCTGGAGAACCCAACAGTTCCTTCCCCAACCACAACATCTCCACATACCTTCCTTGACATCACCCCTCTGGCAGCTTCCTCGCCACGAGTCCAAGTTCAGGTTCTGGAGCACCTCCCTGGGGGATGGGAATGGGAATAAACACCAACAGAACTTTGGGAAGCAGCAGTTCAGGGATGGGAGCCCCCCATAACAGTGGGATGAGCAGGAATCTCCCCCTCCTATCCCAATTTCACAAGGTTGGAGATGACCAATGTGAGACCTGGCAGCAAGGAGAGGGGTTGAGTGCCCAAAACCATTCAAGGGAGGGATGGATCCACACAGAGTAGCCCAAACTTTCAGGGAGAGGGGTTGGGTGCCCAAAACCTTTCAAGGGAGGGATGGATCAATGCAGAGCACCCCAAACTCTTGGGGAGAGGGGTTGGATGCCCAAAACCCTTCAAGGGAGGAATGGATCCACACAGAGCACCCCAAACTTTTGGAGACAGCACATCCACCCCAAACCCATGCACGCACTCAGCCCAGGAGGGGAATGCTGAGGGTGTGGGTGTTTCTCTGGTGGGATCAGGGGTGGGAATGGCCCCCACACACCGGCTGAGGGCCAGCGAGAGGCAGGAGCCGTTGGCCCAGCCGCAGTAGGGGTCTCTGGCCAGCACACAGCTGTGGCAGTTGTTGCGGTAGGCCCCGCACATGTCCATGGGCAGCTCCAGGACGCGGCTGCTGGAGCCCACGTAGAGCACGGCCTGCAGGAGGAGAGCACAGGAACAGTCATTCTGTGTCCCAGGAAAGGTCAGGAAGGAGCTGGAGCTGCTGGAAGGAGGCCAAGGAGATGCTCTGAGGGTGGAGCCCCTCTGAAGCCAGGCTAGGAGAGCTGGGAATGTTCACCTGGACAAGAGAAGGCTCCAGGGAGACCTTGGAGCCCCTGCCAGGGCCTAAAAGGGCTCCAGGAGAGCTGGAGAGGGAATTTGGAGTGCCAGGACACAGAGAATGGCTTCCCACTGCCAGAGGGCAGGGATGGGTGGGATATTGGGAAGGAATTGTTCCCTGTGAGGGTGGGGAGGGGCGAGGATGAAATTCCCAGAGCAGCTGTGGCTGCCCCTGGATCTCTGGCAGTGCCCAAGACCAGAGTGGGCACTGGGACTTGGAGCAGCCTGGGACAGTGGAAGGTGTCTCTGCCATAGAGTGGGGCTGGATAATCATTAAAGGTCATAGGGTGATCATTGAAGTGATCATTAAAGGTCACAGGGTCATCATAGGGTGATCATTAAAGGTCCCTTCCAACCCAAATAATTCCATGATTTCACTCCCAGACCCCGGGGCTGGCACTGACCCACCCGTCCCTGCTTGACCCACCCCGTTCTCCCGCCCCCAGAGCAGGGACCCACCCTGGCATGGTCCAGGATCATGGACTGGATGGGATCCTTGTTGGGGAACACCTGGATCTCCACGATGTTCTGCACCCCGTCTGGCAGCTCCACCACCTTGTGGATGGAGCCCTTGTCTGGGGAGAGAGAGGGGACAGCCCTGGTGAGGCACCCTGAGAGGAGGTGACGGTGCCAGGAGCTGTCTGCCTGGATCTGACACCCAGGGAGGGCAGGAGCAGCATCCTGAGGGAACCAGGCTGGGAATCCTCGTGGTTCCCCCTTCCCAAAGGGATCCCTTCTCCCCCTCAGCCAGGGGGAGGTGAAGCCCAGCTCGTGCAGGGGTCAGGATGCCTCAGGTGACTCCGTGTCCATCCTATGGCCCTTCCTGTTGGATCAGACTGCCCAGGGGGACCCTGCAGGGCATTGGCTGCATTTAGACCCAGGATTCTGGAAATTCTCCATTGCACTGTCTCTCTGTTTCTCTCTAGTTTTCTGCTTCTCTCTAATGGTTTCTCTGTTTCTCTCTAACTCTCTTTCTCTGTTTCTCTATTTCTCTTTATTTCTCTGTTTTTCTCTAACTCTGTTTCTCTGTTCCTGTATTTCTCTATTTCTCTGTTTCTTTATTTCTCTACTTCTCTGTTTCCATCTAACTCTCTTGCTCTGTTTCTTTATTTCTCTATTTCTCTGTTTCTCTCTAACTCTCTGGCTCTGTTTCTCTATTTCTCTGTTTTTCTCTATTTCTCTATTTCTCTGTTTCTACCTCTCTAGCTCTGTTTCTCTGTTTCTCTCTATTTCTCCATTTCTCTCTAACTGTAAAATCCAAAATCCATCACTCATGGGCCCCAATCCAACCCCAGCCACCCACTGAGAGCTGTCTACACTTTCTTCACCACAAAATCAGGAATTTCAATCCATGAAGGTCCCTCCACGAGTGCCAGGAAACAGATCCCATGGATGGGAGGGTTGAGAACAGCTCGGGAAGCACCAAAAAACGGCAGTGCTGCTCCTTGGGGAAGGATTTCTACCCGCCAGCACGAACCCCACCCGGGGAGGGCCGTGCCCACCTCCCCCGTGCCTGGGATGCTGCCCGGAGCCCGGCTGTGCCCACACAGCCTGCCTGGCAGCATTCTGCTGCCCGCGAAATTTGGCAGCTCGCTGCTGCCTGACGAGCATATGCCAGGCTGGGAACGCAGCCCCGGCCGCGGGGAATGTCCCCTCGGTGGTGTCCCCGCACCTGTGGCCAGGTAGAGGACGTTGTAGCGCCGCCCGTCGCCCGCGGCCACCTCGTGCACGCCGATTTTCTGGTAGCGGTGCTTGTTGTGGAACAGAGGGCTCCTGGAAGGGGACAGCGGCTCCACCCGCTCCTCCACCTCGGGGTGGCTGTCCGCGATCTTGAACGTCTCGCTCGGCGTGTGCTGCCCCGAGGGGACGCACTGCGGGCAGAGGGGACAGAAGGGGACAAAAGGGACCGTCAGAGGCGGGCGGGGCGTTGAGGATGGCGGGAGAAGGGGACAACTCTGCCTCGGGGATGCTGTCACTGTGCCCATGCCAGGTGCCCTCTGAGATCCTCTCTCCCGTCCTCTTCATGAAGGGGGTTTGACCTTATCCAGCCTCCCTCCATTCCCAGGGCTCAGCTCGTCCCTCGCTCCGTGTCCCCTTCCCGGGATCCCCGGCGCCTCCCGCGGGGCGGCTCCTGTCCCTCCCTCACCTGGCCAGGTTTGACCTCCGGGGTGGGCCCGTTGTAGCCCTTGAGCCGCGATGTCCTGAACACGTTGTCGATGTCCCCGAAGGAGTAGACACAGACGGCAGAGCTTCCCCTGAGGGGACAACGACAGGATCAGGGGGGACTGGGCTGTGCCCATCGCCGTGCCCGCTCCAGCTGTTTTCCAGAGGGAAAAGAGGGCTGGAAGGGAGGATTTGGGCCAGGGCCCCTCACCAGGTGTTGGTGAAGAGCCCGTAGACCTTGGAGTGCCGCCAGTTGCCCGCGGGGACGAAGAAGACGTCCTGCAGCCAGTTGAAGTTGCCCTTGGTGACGGGGTCCACGCAGATCAGGGTGGCCTTGAGGAACGTGGTCCACTTGGAGGCTGAGAGGGAGCTGGTTCCTCCCCTGTCCTCCTGGGGCACAGGGACAGCAGGGAGAGAGTCAGGGTTTGGGGGGAATACCCCAAAATGCCCATCCTGATGGGGAACGGCGGGATGCTGCCACAATCCCGTTCCTGCCATCCTGGCGAGATGGAGCGAGGAATTCTCTCCCCTGCGAGGCCAAAGGATGTGGCTCCACTCAGAGGGGCCAAACCAAGCCTGGGTATGCCCAGGGGAGCTGGCACATCCCCTGTCCCCCCCAGAGCTGTCCTGGCTGTCACCCCCCCCTGTCCCTGAGGTACCTTACACAGCTGGGCCACCCGCGAGATGTTCCGGGGCGCCTCGGGGCTCTTGTCCGGGTTGTCCTCACGGAAGAAGTAATAAATCTTGTCCTGGTGCGGCTCCTCGTGCCTCAGCGTGGTGGCCTTGACAAACTGAGGGTCTGGGGAGGAAGGGACAGAACTTGGAGCTGATTTCATCCAGGAAGGCAGCAGTGGGGACAGAGCAGGGAGTGGGATAGGGCTGTGGCCCAGGGAAAGGGCAGCTCCGAGCCCAGGCCGCCCCTGCTGATGCCTTGTGAAGGCTGAGCTAGAACCGAGACTAGATGGGGCTAAAGAATAAAGCAGGGACTTATTAAAAGGATCTCCTCAATGGATCCACCTTGGGCAGCACAAGAGCTCACCCAAGATGAAACAAAATGGTCACAAAAATGGACAACCAAGGTCTCTCACTTTTATAAGTTCTGCTCCATTTGCATATTGGAGTTAACTGTCCAATTAGAGCTTTAGCTTATGCAGTCCCATCTTTCTTGGTTTTTTCTCTTCAGCCCACATTGTTTGCGCTCTTGGGCCTGAGATTTGGATCATTTGTCCTTGGTCCCAGCCAGAGAAGGAATTGTTTTGTCTCCCTGCTCTGTGCCGAGAGCTCACCATCCCTTAATATGAAGTGCAGACCCACACACTAAAGCAGCACAGAATCTGAACATATAAAAGCTAAACCTGAGGCATCAGTGCCACCTTCCCAGTGCCTCCTGCCTGACTGCACAGACTCATCCCCTACAGGGAACAACCCCCTGGAGGGGGGAAGCCTTGGCAGCCACGGAAACCTGAGTCCCTCACAGCCCTGGGAGCTGTTGTGGGAAGGAAGGAAGGATCCCTCAGGAGGAGAAACCCATGCTGTTTGTTGGGAAAACCCTGTAATGCCATTCCTATTAGCACACCCCTGCCCTGACGGGCATCCCTGGGTCACTCCGAGCATCCTGAGCTGCTGTTCCCACGGCAGGGAATCTCCAGGGATCAGAGCTCTGCTGTTCTCATGGCAGGGAGTGCCCAGGGATCAGATCTCTGCTGTTCCCACGGCAGGGAATGTCCCAGAATCAGTCTGGCAGCCCTGGGGCTCTCAGGTCTGGTTTGGTTTCCTCCTCCCTGTTTTATCCCAGTGTCATTTTAATTCCGTTTTTTATCCTGATAATCCCCCATTTCCCCCCTGGGCAACCACCACAAACCCAGGGAAGTGGAGTAGGGTCCTTTTCCATGTCCCCTCCCTGTCCCTGCCTGGGGTTTTCCCAGAGCCCCTGCCTGCACTGGAAGTTGCCCAATGCTGTGGGGTGGTTGCCGGGCATTTTGCACAATCCAATTTCCTTCCTCCCCCAGGAGGGACTCGCCAGCCCCATTTCCCCATGCCCCAAGGACAGGGAAGTCACTTTTGTGCTGGTTTGGGACAGGGGTGAGGGGAAGCAGACAGCTGGGTCCCTTCTGGCTGGCACCAAGGGCACCCAATCTGTCGGGTTAAGCTTAGGGGGCACTGGGGCAGTACAGCTGCACCACAAACTGGAGTTTCTGTACATGGCATGGCAGAGAGCAATATTTAACTGTGGATCTCCCTCAGCACAAAATTCCATTGCCAAAGAACCAAGAATTTCCAATTCTTGAGGTTCAGAAGGTGCTTTGAGAAGGTCAGGGGCCCAATGATGCCAATTGATTATGGGATTGGTCTCACTGGTAGCTTTACACTAATAATTGTCACCATTGGGTATTGGCCACTCCTTGGCTGACACTGCCACACCAAACAGGTCACAAAGGGTTTGTCTGGGCTCAAATTGGTCAAACATTTGGTGTCTGAGCCTGCTGACTTGGCTAAAGTCACCCAAACATTCATTTTTGGTGGATTTACAGGCATATATGCACTGCCAAAGCAAGCAAAGCAAAACTAACGAGTTTTGCTTAATCCAACACCGATCAGCCCTCACAAAAAGCTCTAGAGCTTCTCCTGCCCCTTGCCAGCTGGGGAGGGCAGAGTCCAGCAGGGATCCCCCCAGTGGGAATGTCCCCCCAGTGGGAATGTCCCCCACTCACTCTGCATCACGGTGTCACTGGTGTAGAGCTCTCCCCCGCCCCTGACGCGGCGGAATCGAGGGATCTTCCCGTTCTGCTGGCTCTTCTTGATGGTGGAGTAGATGTCCTGGCCTGTGGGACAGCAGGGAGTGGGCAGAGGATGAGGAGGAATGAAAGCAGCCAGGACTTCCTAAGCATCACAGGGATGGTGGGTATGGAACAGGAATGCCAGTCCTGACACCCAATCCTTGAAGGGTGGCAGGGACAGATTCTTGGGAAGGATCCTCACCTGTCTCCACACCAGACCTGGAGCAGTGGGATCACTGCAGGCCCTCCTTCCGAGGTCCCTCCTGACCCAAAGCATTCATGAATCAGATCCCTCCTTCCAAGGTCCCTCCCCACCCAAAGCATTCCTGATTCCCAATGTTCCTCCCACACAGAGCCCCCATCCCACGCCCCGCTGGGAATCTCCAACCTCTGTCCCAAAGATTCCATGGGGATTAAATGAGGAGAGCCAAGGCTACCCAGAGCAGGGGATAAAGTCCTTGGAGCAGCCTCAGGGGTTCCTGTTTGTCCCAGGCAGGCTTTGAGCACAACAAAACCACTGGAAAACAGGAAAATGGGAAAACATCCCACTTACCATCAACAACGACGAGGGTGTTGGAGTCAGGGGTGAAGGGAGCAATCCCTCTCCCATCCCAGGGCGGACTCTCCTTCCTCTGTGTCTGGGGAAGGACAGAAAGGGATCCTGAGTGGGGTCAGGCCAGGTTTTCCCCACCCAGGATGGGGGAAGGATCCGTACCACATTCCAGCAGGTGGGAGCGCAGGCGCCGGTCCCACACACCAAGAGCCCGTCCCCGTACTGCTCCACCAGGGTCAGGTAATTCCGGCTGTCCTCCTGCCAGGGGAGAGGAGCCTGCCAATGGCACAGAGCCACCAGCATTGCACGGATTCCCAGATCCTTCCGGGGTTTTCCTGGATCTCCTCATCCGGAGGGAGCTCATGAGGAGCACACGCAGCTCCTTCAACCCAAGTCCTCCAGCCCTCCCCATCCCACTGTTCCCTCTTCAACCCAAATCCAATCCCATCCTGCTGTTCCCTCTTCAACCCAAATCCTCCTCATCCCATTATCCCCTCCTTCCACCCAAATCCTCCCCATCCCACTGTTCCCTCTTCAACCCAAATCCAATCCCATCCTGCTGTTCCCTCTTCCACCCAAATCCTCCCCATCCCGCTGTTCCCCCATGGGTGAGACCTACCAAATTCCCAAAGGACACGCACTGGCCTTCATTTCTCACCGGGAACTCTTTCTGGGATAAAGGAGAGGGAAACACATCCATTCCAGCTCTCCCAATGCCACCAGGCATGGGCTCAGTGCCGCACAAGGTCACCAAACACCACGAGGTGTCCTTGTCCCCCAACCCTAGCGCCTGAAATCACTCGGGAAGGCCGGGCTGGATGCCAGCAATGAAATCTGAACATTGCTGCCCTCACTTCAGAAAGGACCCCAGTCTGGAAACATCCAGGATGGATCCAGACACAATCTAAACCTGGAAACATCCAGGATGGATCCAGAAAGAATCCCGGGTTGGAAACAGACATAATGCAGAAAAGCAAAGACCACAGACAGATCCAACAAGGGGAAGAACCCGCACATAGCCAATGGAGGAGATGGAACCCAAAACCTAACACCATCCCTAAGTCTAAACCTAATCCAAAACCAAAGCTTACCTCAAAAACGAAGCCTAACCTAACGGCAAAACCTAACCCTAAATGAAACCCTAAAGTTAACACTGAACCTAACCAAAACCCCAGTCGCAAACCAAACCCTAACCGTAACCATAAGCCTAACACTAATCCAAAAACTAACCCTAATGCTACAGCTAACCCTACCCACAACAGAAACCATAACACCAGCCCTAACATGAGCCTAAGCCGAAGGCTGAACATAAAATATAAACTTAACAAGAACAATACCCAGGAGGGGTCCCACCCAAGGAAGAACCTGGGCCAGGAGATGAACCTGCCCATGGCCAAGAGGGCAGATATAACTCTAACCCAAACTCTGACTATAACCCTAAACCTAACCCTAAACCTAACCCTAACCCCAACCCCAAACCCTAAAACCTAACCCTAACCCTAACTCATTCTTCCCTGCTGGAATTTGCTTCCTGGCAGGATGGAGTCGGCTGGGCAGAGACCAGGCTCATCCAGGCTGGAATGTGGGGTGGGAGATGGATCCTGGAGACTTTTTATGGGGTTTTGATGCTAAACCCGTTAGCGGAGCCTCCTCACCGTGTAGTTCTCGTGCGTTGCAAAGTCATAGTAGTAGAGCCTCCCCTCGCCCCCGATGTAGATGGAGGAGGTGTTTTCCTGGTGGAAGAACACCGGGAACCTCTCCCTCCAAGGGAACACATATTCCTTGGCACCTGGGAAGGGCACACATCTCAGGGAGCTGCTCTGGGGGCACCCACAGATCCCACCCCTTCCCTTGTCCATCCTCCAGGAGGATGGACAGGGTTGGGATCTCCAGGAGGATGGACAGGGTTTGGATCCCAGGGTAGGAGGGATGGACAGGGTTTGGAACTCCAGGAGGATGGACAGGGTTTGGATCCCAGGGCAGGAGGGATAGACAGGGTTTGGATCTCCAAGAGGGATGGACAGGGGTTGGATCCCAGGGCAGGAGGATGGACAGGGGTTGGATCCCAGGGCAGGAGGATGGACAGGGGTTGGATCCCAGGGCAGGAGGATGGACAGGGGTTGGATCCCAGGGCAGGAGGATGGACAGGGGTTGGATCCCAGGGCAGGAGGATGGACAGGGGTTGGATCCCAGGGCAGGAGGATGGACAGGGGTTGGATCCCAGGGCAGGAGGATGGACAGGGGTTGGATCCCAGGGCAGGAGGATGGACAGGGGTTGGATCTCCAAGAGGATGGACAGGGTTTGGATCCCAGGGCAGGAGGATGGACAGCATTTGGATCCCAGGCCAGAGCCCAGGTCTGACAGCAGAATGGTTCACCCAAAGCCACAACCCCCGGGCTCCGTGTCCCAGACAGGAACCAAAAGTGGCAGCCAGCCCTCAGACGTTCCAGCTGGGGGCAGATCTGTCCCTCTGCCCTTCCTCTTTCACATCCCACCTTCTCCAGCCCCCCTTCCCTACACTCCCCCTCTGTTCCCGCTGCGTGGCCAGCTGAGCTGGGCGAGGCTGGCCCCGCTCCCCCCATGATCCCAAAGCACCTAGGTGTGCGGGAATGGCAGCACAGGCATCGCTGCGGGGATCAGCGCTGCCCTCTGCCCGGCACTCCGAGCTCGGCGTTCCCGCCTTTCCCTTTCCGAGGAGAGCGGCCCCTGCCCTGGCCAACACTCCCAGCGCTCGGCCAAAGGCCGGGAGCGCCGCTGGAGCTGGCAGCCAGCACCGCCGGGCAATTAATCAGCGGCGCGTGGCTCTTCATTGCCAGGGCTGGCCCTTGACACTGCCCAGCCCGGCGCTCCCTCTGCCCCGCCCGGCCAAGAGGCGGCTCAGGGTTCACCTGGGCGCTGAACTCCCGCTGGGTTTGTGGGGTTGTTCCCAGCCCCTGCGGGTCCCTCATCCCTTAAAAAAAGCAGAGGTTTCCCAGCAGGGCTTGGGGAAGCTGCCAGAACCCCCCAGGTCTGATTTGGGGACATAATGAGGGGACAGCTCCCTGTGCCCTTCCCCTGGGATCCTCCCTGCCCGCCCCTGTGCCCTGCCCAGCCTTCTCTGTGCCCAAAGACTCCAAGAAACTGCTGAGCCCGAGCTGGAGAGGCTGGCACAGAATCTTCCAGGCTGATTCCGCGGCCAGGCTCAGTCTCAGCCTGCCCAGGACAGGAAGAATCCCTTTCACACCCTCTCCCTTCCCAAAAACCCCACTAAAGTGCCGTGACCCCATCACCGACGCTCCTTGAGCCGGTCTGCCAAGACCTCACCAAACTTCAGTGGGTTTGAAACCCCAGCCCCTAAATCGCTGCTAACCCAGGCAAATCTCCAAGTTTTGAGTTTGAGCTCCAAACTCAGCTCCTCCTCCTCTTCCACGCTTCTCTCCTGCTGCCCTGGGGCTCCTTTGGGGGCTCTTCCTGAGTTCCCCGAGCCCTGCCGAGCTGTCAGCCGAAATCAAAGCAGCCCCTAAACAATCATTTGGCCGGCGCCGAGGTTGTTGTTTATCCTGCAGCTCCCCGGGGACCGCCGTGAATCACAAGCCGAGAGAGGAAACAGCTCTGCCAGCCTCCAGCGAGCCTGGGCTGGGCTCGGAGCTGGCAACGGAGCCTCCGAACGCTTCCAGGAGCGGCTGCTGGGCTCCCCGTGCCTCTGGGGCGGCCCTACAAAGATGAGGGGCAGATCTGTCCCTCTGGTCCTAAGCCCTGCAAAGCTGGTCCTGAGCCCTGCAAAGCTGGTCCCGAGTCCTGCTCTGCCTGCAGCAGCTCGGGTTAGGGAAGGGGTTTGATCTCCTTCTCCCCTGGCAGGATGGGGGAGCAACACTGCACCCCAAACTGTGGGTCTGGGGTTTGAACAACATCAGGAGATGAGGATGAGGAGGCAGAGGGCATCTCAGTGCCATAAAATCATGGAAGAGACCCTAAAGCTCATCCCGTTCCACCCTGTGCCAAGGGCAGGGACACCTTCCACTGTGCCAGGGTGCTCCAAGCCCTGTCCAGCCTGGCCTTGGACACTGCCAGGGACAGGGCCGTGTCCCATCGTGTCCCCAAAGAGCAGGACATCTCTGCCGGCGAACCCAAAGCTGCCTTTGACGCTGGAAAGAAAAGCTCGTGCCCTTGGAAGGCTTGGCCCTGCCGTCACCCCCGCTCCCAAATCCATCCCCGGAGCTCCAGGGGACACAGGGCTCATTCCCAGAGCCTGGCTGACCCCTCCGTGCCCCCGTGCCCGGCATTTGTCGCCAGCCCCGCGGCTGGGGTGGGAATCAATGGCACCACTGTCCCTGAAATGTCCCCGCTCCGGGGCCTGAAAGGGAGAAAGGGCGGCTTTGTGCTCGGCAGAGCTCCGCGCCAGAGGGGAGGGGAGCAGGAACATCAACTCAGGGACAGAGGCACCCGGGGCATCCCGGAAGGACGCCTGGGGGAGAGGGAAGGGAGCAGGGGAACCCGGAGATGCTCCGGATGCGATGAAGATGTTATAGACACATATTATAATATTGGCTTTTGGCAAATATTAAAATGGATTTTATATGTGTGGTGTAAAGTACCTTTGTTATAAAGATACAGTTTTTATTTCTGATGTTAATTAAGCTCAGTGCAATAGCTGATCTCAGTGTGCTCGTGTAAAATGCCTGCTTGGATGGGATAACATCCCATGGACACAGGATGAGCACACCTGTACAGATCTGCCAATATCAGCACTCACGGGCTGAAGGCAGCCAGGCCCAGGGCCCAAAACTGGAGGGGATAAAAAGGGACTAAAACCACAAGCAAGGAATGCACATGCTCTAAAAAAGCAGATCCAAAGAAGAGATGTGCTAAACAATTCTTGGAACATGTAAACCAGTTTGGGGAAAGTTTACTGTGCATAAGGGTCTGTGAATATGCAAAGGGCTGATGTAATTAAAGGTGTTTAAGGGGTATCCCCGAAGATAACGGGGTGCTCTTGGCTGAGTGCCAACATGCACCCGGCCGCAATCTCTGCTTTACTGTCTTGGTCCCCTACTGTCCTTTATTAAACTTTGACATTTTCACAGGCAAGTGAAAATTCACTCGTGTGAATTCTTGTGTTTTTCACAGAGAGAAGAGTGCAATCCCGCTTTCCATCCAGCCTTTGGTGACAGAGCAAGTGGCTCCCTGTGGACCCAAGAGACCCTCGAGAAGCACCAGAACATCCAGGAACATCCCAGAGCATCCCGGAGCATCCCAGAGCATCCCAAAGCATCCCGGGGCATCCAGGAACATCCCAGAGCANAAGCGTCTCCCTGTGGACCCAAGAGACCCTCGAGAAGCACCAGAACATCCAGGAACATCCCAGAGCATCCCGGAGCATCCCAGAGCATCCCAAAGCATCCCGGTGCATCCAGGAACATCCCAGAGCATCCCAGAGCATCCCAGAGCATCCCGGAGCATCCCGGAGCATCCCGGAGCATTCTGGAGGATGCCGGAGCATCCCAGAGCATCCCAGAGCATCCCAGAGCATCCCAAAGCCTCCCAGAGCATCCCTGGAGCATTCCTGGAGCATCCCAGAACATCCCGGAGCATCCCAGAGCATCCCAGAGCACCCCAGAGCATTCTGGAGGATCCCAGAGCATCCCAGAGCATCCCAGAGCACCTTGGAGCATCTCAAAGCATCCCGGGGTATCTGGGAGCATCCCGGAGCATCCCAGAGCATCCCAGAACATCCCGGAGCATCCCAGAACATCCCGGAGCCGGCTGTTGCCACCCCCGGAGCAGAGGGGCAGCGTGGGCTGCAGCCTCTCCCGGCAAACTCCACCACCCGGCCCGGCTGGGGCTGAGTCAGCACCGCCTTCCCTCTCCTCTCCTGGCTCCAGCATTCCCGGCTGGCAGCGCCTCCCGCAGCCCAGACGCTCCTGAGTCACCGGCTCACACCACTCCCGGCTCCGGAAAAAAAGGAATTTGTGGGATTAAACCCTTTTCTGACTTCTTCTGATCGCGATTTATAACATCTGTATTGTCCCACCCTTCACACGAGACCGAAAATAGAATAAAAGATTTAAAAACGCCTCTCAGGTGCCCCATCTCTGGGTCAGAAAAGGGTTAAATCCGACAGGAATTCTGGGGGAATGCTGCTGCTGGGGTGGAGCAGGGTGGAGGGGATGGTTCCCACGGGTTAAAATCAGGATCTAAAGTAAAGCTCGGGAGAAATTGAAGTGGGAGCGGGATGGGAACAGAATCTGATGGGATTTAGGAGCTGGGACAGGCACAAGGCAGATCCTTCATTTTCTGCCCTTAAATTCGTTCTAAGTAGGAATAACCTTGGAATATGAGGTGGGAGAGCAGGGCAGGGAGTCTGCCTGCACCTGGAATTGCCCACTCCTGGAGTTGCCCACTCCTGGAATTGCCCACTCCTGGAGTTGCCCACTCCTGGAGTTGCCTGCCCCTGGAATTGCCCTCTCCCTGGAACTGCCCTTTCCTGAAAGTGCTCTCTCCTGGCATTGCCTTCTCCCTGGAATTCCCTGCCCGTGGAATTGCCCTTTCTCTGGAATTGCCTTTTCCCAGGAATTGCCCTCTCCTGGAACTGCCCGCTCCCACACGGTCCCTTGGCTGACCTGTGCCATCCCAAGCCCTCAAATCGCTGGACGGGGACACGCGGCCGAGCCGCCAGCACGTGGCAAACCGGGATTGGCACGGGGAAAAGCGGGATTGGCATGGGCTCGGTGCCGAGCGCTGGCAGCGCAGCAGAGCAGCCGAGCCCCGCCGCCCAGGCGGTCCCCGGCAAGTGTCGCTGTGACGCGTGGCAGCGCTGTCACTCGCGGTGGCCCCGATGGCACTGCCACCTGCTCCGCTGCCCGCGCAGCCTCCAAACACTCAGCAGCCTGGATTCCTTTCCCCACCGCCGTGACACATTCCCACCTCGATGACAGCGCGTCCGGCTCGTATCGGCGCTGGAGGCAGCAGGAAACGCTGACGGGAGGGTTGGGAATGTGGGAGTGTCCATGGATGTCACCTGCGCCCTCATCCCGGCTCGGAGTCAGGGCGAGCGCTCCGGGCTCTCCACATCGATCCCGCTGCTGGGATAGCAACCGGGAGCCGCCCGGATGCCGTGACACCGGTCCCTGTCCCACTGCCAGTCTGGATGCGGTGACACCGGTCCCTGTCCTGCTCCCGATGTGGTGACACCGGTCCCTGTCCCACTCCCGATGTGGTGACACCGGTCCCTGTCCCGCTCCCGATGTGGTGACACCGGTCCCTGTCCCGCTCCTGATGCGGTGACACTGGTCCCTGTCCCACTCCCGATGTGGTGACACCGGTCCCTGTCCTGCTCCCGATGTGGTGACACCGGTCCCTGTCCCGCTCCCGATGTGGTGACACCGGTCCCTGTCCTGCTCCCGATGTGGTGACACCGGTCCCTGTCCCACTCCCGATGCAGTGACACCGGTCCCTGCCCCGCTCCCAGTCTGGATGTGGTGACACCGATCCCTGCCCTGCTCCCCCACAGGATGTGTGACGAGCAGCCCAGGTCCAGTTTTCCCGGGAATGTGATTCAGGGCCACTCCCTGAGTCACTCAGGACTCCATCCCAGCTCCCAAAACTCCGCAGTGCAGTCGGAGTTTCGTCATTCCCTCAGGCTCAGGCCGGGTCAGGAGGACAATCCCTGGATTTCCTACCCTCCCACCATCTCCCAGGGGGACAGGGACCCAGAGCGTTGCCAGGGTCCCCTCTGTCCCCAGAGCAGGGCTGGATTCAGCACACCACTGCCTCCCTCCTCCCCGAGCTCCAGCAGGATGCCAGCAAAAAGCCAAGCTGCATTTTCTCTCTCTTTTCTTTTTTTTAAGACGATCTATAAATTCCCAAATTGAGGCATTTCAGGAAGAGGAAATATGTCTCCAAGGAGCTGCTGTGCTAAGTTTTCCTTCCAGCGTGACTTTGCTCAAAGGGAACAGAGTGACACGAGGGAACAGTGTGACACAGTGGGGACAGGAGTGTCCCGTTCCCATGGGATGGACGCCTCAGGCAGCCTTGGAACAGAGCCTGCAGCAATGGGGTTTTTTATAGGAACAGTCTGACTGTAAATCTGTAAATGGCATTTCAGGAGCAGCATTTTGGGCAGGTTTGCTCCGACCTGCCATGGAACAATTGAAGGGTTGTGGCTGCAAAGTCCCAGTGCGCTGCCACCACCATCCCATACCTCATGAGAAGGTATGACACGTTTTACAACACATTTCACATTTTCTGGACTGGTTTCTGAGAAGGAGGCAAAAGGAGAAACCCGAGAGGCAAGAAATGCGTGGAGACCACTTCCTCCCTGCTGTCCCCTCCCATCCCCGGTCTCTGCGGGGGCTGCACCCCAGAAGCAGGGTCCTGTTCCCCTAGAGTCCCCAGGGACACTCCTCTGGAGGAGGGGAGCCTGGTAGGAAGGGCTGAGGGGTCACCCCAGAGCAGCCCTGGCGTGTTTCGGGTTGTCCCGTGCCTCAACCTGAGTCATTTCTCAAAGGAAGCAAAAGCAGCAGAGCAGAAGTGACACCTCCAGGTTTCTGTCCCATCCCCCCAGGAGCTTCCTCCGGGTCCAAATCCCACGCTGGCTCTGCTCTCGCTCCCTCCACATTCCCCTCTCCTGCTCAGCTCGGAGCTGACAGGACCGTGGCCACCTGTCCCTGCCTTCCTGCTCTCCCCGGTCCCTGAAAGGAGCAGGGACCGCCACAAACTCCTGG
The DNA here is from genome assembly GCA_013400575.1 of Peucedramus taeniatus. Classification (NCBI taxonomy): domain Eukaryota; kingdom Metazoa; phylum Chordata; class Aves; order Passeriformes; family Fringillidae; genus Peucedramus; species Peucedramus taeniatus. The sequence goes on along the minus strand of WBNO01026553.1, from coordinate 93,419 downwards.
GGGAACCAGACAGAAAGTTTCTGGTCGAAGTGAGCCATTCCCTGCCTCTGGTGTCTGAGGAACACGCAGCTCCTTGCCACGGCTTTGTGTCCATCCCACCCCGAGGCTGGAACGTGGATCAGCGAGTCCTGGTGGAATTCCAAAGCCAGCCCAGCCTCTCCCGTGCCCCTGGGGCAGGGAAGGGCAGGGGCCAGGTACTCAGCGCTGCCTGGGCCAGGAAGGAGCATTAAATGGTTTTCCAAAGTGCTTTCCCATCAGCTCGGGCTGGGTAAAAGCCCTGACGGGAATTTTGCCATCCCCTCCATCCTGCAGGAAAGGCTGCGGTTCCCGAAAGCAGAGATTGGGGCTGTGGGCTGCTTTCCTTCCCCTTTTCCAGCTGGAATCTAGGGGAAGCTCCAGCTGCTCGCTCAGAACCAGCACAGGCGGGGAGAGAGGGACTGGGGGGGATACACAGCCCTTAAAGCCCACTGAGGCGCCCAGGAGCTGGCAGGAAACCCCAAAAGAAGAGGTGTGAAAGCAGCCTGAGCCATCTCACACCTGTCTCACCCCGAGATCCCGGCAAGGCGGGGCCCCGGGACTCATCCGGAGTTTCTCATCACCCCGAGCAGCTTTGGAGATGAGCAGCGATTCATTGCCCGCCTAGAGAGTTCCGCGTTATCTCTTTCTCTCTCATCTCATCTCTGCCTCCCCAGCCCTTCCGAGCTCCTCTCCCGGCGAAAAGCTCGGCCTTGCGGGACCACCAACATCCTCACCCAGCGGGGTTTTCCACTCCAGCTGGGAATTCCTCCATCCCGCTTTTCCCCGTCTCCTTTCCTGCCTGTCCCTGCGCTCCCGGGGTGCCCGCTGTGCCCTGGAGAGCTCCCGGCCATGCCCACCTTTTCCCGAGCCGGGCAGACAATGGAGCCCGCATTAGCAGGGATAATCCATCCCACAAAAGCCGGCGATCCCGATGCCCGGCAGGGCCACGCTGCAGAGCACTCTCGGAGCACACAAATGCGCTTTTTCAGAGCCACGCTCCCGAAAAGAAATATCCTGGCACGTCAACCATTCCTGGCTATTTCTGGGAGCGCTTGGGGGGAAAAAAAACCCTTTTGGTTTGGGAACTGAGCTGCCGGGTTTGGGATCAGGATTTGGGATCCCTAAAGCTCTTCCGGGAGCTGTGCTGCCAATATCCCCGCTCCAAGCTGGAATTGATCCCAAACACCCACTCAGCCAGCAACAAAAGAGATCCCTAACCTGCATCCTGCGGGGAACAAGCCCTGGATTCAAAGCCGGGGCTCTGCTCGCCCCACGCTCCAGGAACGCTGGAATTCTCCTTATTAAACATCAAATCCCTGGCTGGCGGGCTCAGCAGCAATTCCATGAATACTAACATGGCCCCACTCTCGCTCCCCCCATAATTATGCAGCACTGGAGCTGCAAGGCGAGGCCGGAGCCTTTGATTCCGTGGATTTATGCCATCCGGCAGGTCCAGCATTCCCGGCTGCGCCCCACGGCTGCAGGGACTAAATTTAGAGCCAGGTTTTGCCACTTTCCAAAGGCTCCACTCCGCAGCGCCGGGTCCCAGGCTGTGATTATGGAATTTTATCCAACAATGGCACAAGCACTGCTGGATGTTGTGTCAAAGCAACAAAGGATGGATTCAGCAGTTCCAGGGAGCCCCTCCCAGCCCAGGAAAGTCAAATCCAGGAATTGATTTCCTAGGAAAGGCCTTCCAGGGGGTAAAAGCTTCCCCGAGCAGCTCCAGCAGCAGAACAACTCTGCTCCATCCACTTCCCTGTCCCAGCTCCTTGCAGCTGGAAAACCCTTCCCAGGCAGGGGCTCCCTGCCCAAGGGTGGGCACAGGGCATGGCCGCCTTGGCATCCCCAGGGAGGGTCTGAGTGGGAAGATCCAGAGGTTTTATCCCTCTGGAATGCAGGTGAGGTGTTTGCAGCACAGGCCCTTCCCAGTGGGATTGGGAAGGATCCCAGTGGGATCAGGAATGGCTCCACCATGCCTTTCCCAGAGGGATTGGGAAGGATTCCAGCAGGATTGGGAATGGCCTTGCTGTGCCCTTCCCAGTGGAATCAGGAATGGCCCCACCGTGTCCTTCCAGCCTCCTCCTGCTGCTGGAGGCCTCCCACACCTGCTGTGACCTCCAGGTGGGTGCCAGCCCTGGGCCATTGTGGGTTTGTGCCAGGGAATGGCACGGAGCCCTCCCCAGCACCCCCTGTGTGCCCACTGAGCTGGGATTCTCATTCCCTTCACATCCAGCCCTGGCTGCAGCTCTGCATTCCCCAGACTTGGAAAGCCCCGGGGGCCGGAATGTGAAACCAGACTTCCCAAAACTCTGAGATTCCAAAACAGCCGCGGCCGGGGCAGCGCGAGGGCAGGTGTCTGCCTGGGACCGGCCTCAAATTCCTCAAGGAAACTCACAAAACTCACCGTGCCCTCTCCCTCCCGCCCACCAGACGGGAATATTTGCCCCCAGTGGATAACAAGACGTGGAATCATCGCTGCCCTGACCCAGTGAACCAGGCCGGGGAGGGGAGAGGTGACAGACAAAGAGCTGTCATTAAGGGCAGGATTTATCACCCAAACGATCACCTTAATTACGGCGGGAGCTGTCGTCACATCCCGTTCCTGTGGCACTCCCACGGGTGGGACCGGGACTGGCAGCAAAAGGGTACCCAGCAGGAGGAACCAGCCCTATTTCTGGAGCAGCCTGGAATAGCCACGGAGGTGGCTGGAACCCATTTCCCCTCCTTGTTCACCTCCCAGGCCTTTTTCTGGATGCCAGATTTTCTCTAAAAAGCACCTTGGACTTAGATTTATTCCGTGCTCAAGCTTAGATTTAGTTTGTACTCGAGCACTCAGGTCTAAATTTAGTCTGTCCCATTTAAGGCACCGAGCCCGACTGCATCACCCACAGAACACCTTCCCAGGCCGCTTTTCAGCAGTTCTGTCCCCAAACTGGCTGGTGCAGAGCTGGGAGCTTGGTCAGGAATTGGCATCTGGCTCCGTTTTCCAGCCACAACTTCCATCAGTCGTGCCCTGCCTGTTGTTTTTGTGTCATGCTCTTGCAACAGGAGGTGCCTGTGATTCACTCCATTTGTTTGGTTTGCTTTTCTTCTTTTTCAATCTGTGCACAGCAAAACATATTTCTTTTTCCTTTTTTTCTTTCTTTTTTTTTTTTCTTCCCCAACCAACATTTTCAGCTCCCAGCATCCCCCAACCCTGTGAAAAAGGAGAAAATAGCACTGCTGGGAAAGCAAGCAGCTTTCTCCTGGAAATGGTGATGCTCCGAGAGCTTGGTGGGAAAGTGTCCTACAAAGATGTTTCACACCACGGGACCACAAAAAACCCCAGAGATGCTGTCACTGAGGAGAAAAAGCTGCTGCTGGCACCAGAAATCCCTCATTTGCCACAACAGGAAGAGATGAGGACCTCAAGGATCATCTCATCCCATGCCCTGCCATGGGCAGGGGCACATTCAACTGTCCCAGGGTGCTCCAAGCCCCAATGTCCAGCCTGGCTTTGGGCACTGCCAGGGATCCAGGGGCAGCCAGAGCTGCACTGGGAACCCATCCCAGCCAGGAATTCCTTCCCAATATCCCATCCATCCCTGCCCTCTGGCAGCGGGAGCCATTCCCTGTGTCCTGTCCCTCTATCCCTTACCCCAAGGCCCTCTGCAGCTCTTTCCAGAAGGTTCCGTGAGGACCCAGCCCCGCCGTGCCAGGGCACGGAGAGCTCCCCGCCAGCCCTGCTGACACAGCTCTCCCAGGCAAGCAGGCAGCCAAGCCTAGCAAAGCCCAGGAGCTGTTCCAGGCAGCCCAGGCGGATTCCCAGAAGTGCCAATCCAAGGGCCTGGGGCGGGCTGGAGCTAGCTCACCCCTCCGAGGCAGCCAAGGGTCAAGTGGATAATCCTGCCATTCCCTCAGGGACCTCCTTATCTCTGCTCTCCGCGGCTCCCAGCTCACCTGTTAATGAGCTGGGAATAATTAACCAGCCGGAGCCCAGCCCACCCCGCGGTGTCAAGCGAGTTTTCCTCGCATTTCTGCACGTGTGGCTGAGCAGGGATGAGTTCCTGAGCGTGGCAGCAGCTCCAGCCCAGCCTGCGCTGCAAAGGCCGCGGGCTACAGCAGCCCGAGCCCGCCCCAGGCTCCGTGCCACGCTCAGCGTTTTGCGATGCTCGGTGACTTTCCGGTCAGGAGACAGCCGGGCTGGGCTGTCCCCTCCGCTGTCACCCCCCCGGGCGCCGGGACACGCGAGATACGGAACACTGAGCTGAGAAAGCTCCGTGTGGGATGCAGCTGCACCTTTTCCAAAGCACACCCCAGCCAGGCAGGTGTGCCTGGGGGCAGGGGGAAATCCAGGGAGGCAGGGGAGGATGGGGAGGGAAGGGATGATGGGAACACTCCGCGAGCTCAGCCCGGAGGAACTCGGAGCCCTCCGCAGGTCACGGGGAAGGGCAGCGGCCAGGGACACCCCCGGGACAGCCACAAAAGAGAACGGGGCAAAGGCCCTGCCAGCAAAATGACTCGAGCAGTGATGTGGAGCTGATCTTTGCTCCGGCTCCGTGAGAGGAGGAAATCCTGCGGAGCCAGGAGTGCCCAGCAGCGACCACTTGCCCACGGCGACCTGGAGCTGGCTCCAGGGGCCACGGAGCGGCAGAATGCTGTGCTCCAAAGTGGTGGGAATTGTTAATGCAGGAGCTCCGAGCAGCAGGACAGGCCCGCTGCGCCCTTTTGTCTGCAGGTGTGAGCCCAGGGTTGTGCCACCTCGGCCCGGGTACGTTTTGTCCCAGTTGCCCACGTCCCCTCAGCTATTTCTTACTGGGAACTGGGGGCCAAAGCAGTAGGAGCTGCAGGGGGGGCAGGGTTTGGTGGACCCAGGGAGACTCCGGATGTCACCAAACCGGTGTAATTGAGCCTTTTGGTGTCACCGACTCGCCGGGCACGGTGCTGGTGAGGGGAGCGAGGCCGAGGGATGGAAAAGCAGCTGCAGCTTTGCCCGATTTCCTGCTGAGAGCCTGGCTCTGCCCAGCCCCAGAAATCTGCACCCTCGTCCTCCTCGGGGCTGGAGCACGTGGAGGTGCCTTTGCTGAGCCGCATCACCTGCTGCCTGTGCGGGGCCGTGGCGTGGAAGAAATTTAATTAGGGGAGAGCTGCCAGCTCCTGCAGAGCCCAGGGCCAGCCCTGCACCACTGCAAAGGCAGCAGCGGGCCCGGAACGCCGCTCCCCACCCCCAGGAACGGGGTCCGAGATGAAAAGCAGCCCTGCGAGCTGAAAAGCAGCCCTGCGGCTCCATCCCCCCCACACGGCTGCCGAGGGCCGGGCTGGGAGCGGGGCTGCAGCTGCGGCAGCCACGTGCTGAGCCCGGAACGCTGAACATGCTGAGCTTTCAGTGCGCCCGGGCCGTGGGGAAGTTCAGCGGGGCTCCGCGGCCGCAGCAGCCCCCGGCCCGTTTCCTCACCCTCCTCTCCTCGCTCACCCACTGCCCTACTTCGGGAGGGCAGAGGTGACACCAAGGAGCTCATAAATAGGACACGGCTGGCTCTCTTCCCTCCCTGACTGCAATCCCGCTTAGCCCGGGCCCTGCCGAGTTCTCCGAAATAATTACAGGTATAGATAAGCACAGATAACTGAGCAGGTGAGTGTCCTGATTGGTTTCGGTGACAGGTGCTAGCAGCCTTCAGTGCCACCCAGACGCGGGTGAGGGACAAGTGACAGCATTGTGCAGGGACGCAGGTGGGGATGGGCCACTCCATCCCTCCCTGGCCCTCAATTTCCAGCCACGCCAACCCCCACCGCTGTAGGAACTGGGGGAATGTCCCCGGAGCAGCAGCTCTCGTCCCCTTTTCCCGCAGCCACCGCCGGTGACGCCATAGCGGAGCAGCCTCTCCTGCCCTGCGTGCCGGTGCCTCTCCCCTTTGTGTGACAAGGTGACAGCAGAGGCCACCCCCGAGCGGCGCACACGGCCAGCATCCCCCCCGCTCTGCCAGCCCGGGGAAGGGCACGCAAATGCCAGCGGAGGAGAACAGATGGCACGGAACGAAGCGGGGGAAATGGGCGTTCTCGGAAGTTGCCAGGGAATGGGGAGCAACAGAGGAGCCCTTGTGCTGCAGAGCCCGCCCGGCAAAGCCAACGGGGTCTTTGTTCCAGCCAGCCTGGAGGGGATTCATCCCAAAACTCGGGATGAAACCAGCGCCGACACACCAGGCTCGGAGCCTTGAAAACATTTCTTTGTTCGGGTTCGCCCAGATCTAATGTGGTTACAAAGTCCTTACGTGTCATTTATAATTTTTTTTTCCCCGAGACCAGCGGTCCTCGGCAAATATTTACTCCTCAAACTCGTCTGCAGCGAGCAGGGCGAGTTCAAGCAAATAAATAAGTGCATGAACTATGTAAATACACGCTTCTCCTTTCTGGAGAGCTGCAAGTTAGGAAATGTGTCAGAGCTTTTTGACAGCCTTTAATATACCCAGCAGAGAGGGGAGAAAAAAGCGCTTTTCGACAGCCTTTAACGTCCCCAGCTCGTAGGAAAATGCTTTTAAAACATTAAAAAAAGAGAAAAGAAAGAACCGTCCAAAAATCCAATTAAAAGCCAGCAGCCTCAGCCCGCAGGCGTCTAAGGAGAGCCAAAAGCCTCCCCGAGGACACAAAAGAAGTAAAAATAGCCCGAGTGCTCAAAGGACGAGCCCCAGGTAGGAAGGAGCCGGCGCGGGGAGCAGCCGCATCCCGAGGGTGCAGCCCGGGACTCACCTTGGGGAGCCGCGATGATCCTGGGGTTCACCTTGGGGCGCCCCGCCGCCCACGTGCCCAGCTGGCCGAGCCACAGGGCCACCAGGAGGGCAACAGGCGACCTCCTCCTGCCCATTCCTAGTCCGGGAGCGAGCCGCAATCAGCAACCAGGGCGGGCTGACAGCTGCATCTCCCCGCTACAAAAGCCGGAGAGCACAAGACCGCAGCCAATGGCGAAGGGAGGGCGGGCCTTCCTTGTAGAGGAAATATGGAGTAAAATACTCAAGCCTTATCACACCTGAGCTCCGGCACAGCTTTTATCGGGGGTTTTTGGTCTTCTTTTGGCTTTTCCTCCTTCTCCTCGGTGAGGGGAAGGTGTGGGGGTCGGTGGGCGCCGGGAAAAGCCGCAGCTGGGCCGAGGTTTGCGAAGAAGTTCCCGCGGGGGGCTGGGGAGGGGAAATCGGGGTTGGGACGAGTAAAAGGGGAATGGAAATAGGGCCGAGAATAGGGGCACAGAGGCGGTGGTGTGATATGGGGGTGCGCCCTGGCCCAGGTGCGGTGGCAGGAGTGGAACAGCTGGATGGGGAGCGACACAGCTGGATCCAGGAGGAGCGGGATGCAGCAGGGCCAACAGGAAAGGGCCACTCCTAGGGACACCCAAGTGTCACCACGGGCTCCCCGCGCTGTCACACCCCCTCTTCCGAGCACACGTGGCAGGGAACGACATCCCGGAGTGGATGTCACACTCCGGGAGCCGGCAGGAAGGTGAGCTGGAGGTGAGCCCTGCCCGAGAATCCCGAACCTTTGTGATACGGCTGCTCCAGCAAAGGACACCCCGCGGGTGGCACGGTCACCTTTTGGTCGCAAAGGTCCCCCCGGGGAAGCCCGGGAGCCTTTGTGGCTGTGGTTAATGAGAGGAGCGGGGCATTCCGAGCACGGAGAGCGAACCGGGACGTGACCGGAATGGGAGAAGCCCACCGGGAAGAAACCGCAGCTGCGCCCTTTAAAGCGGCGATTGAAACTCGGCCCCAGTCCCGCTCCGCTCCTGGAGGGACGAGCAGGGCAAGGGGGGCACGCCGAAGGAGGCAAAAATAGATTAATGAGCCGGCTAATGGTGGATTTGAAGGAGCCACAGGGATTTCCCGGCGCCTCTTTGTGTGTGTGGGTTCATCTTTCTTTGGCCACGCAGCTGCCGGGGTAATTACAGGGGTAATTACAGGGGGAGGACACACGCTCACTTCTGGCCGTGGTGATTCCCAGCCCTGAAGCGCTCTGAGCTCAGCCCGAACTGCCCCGGGGGCAGCTGCAGTTCCCTGTTCATTCCCTGAGCTGCCAGACCCCGCCATCACTTGGTTTCCAGCAGGGAAAAAAGGAGTTTTCTTCCCCAAAAACACTCCTGAAAAAGGAGTTTTCTTCCCCAAAAACGCTCCTGAAAAAGGAATTTTCTTCTTTCACCCCTACCCAGCAGCTGAGGGCTTGACATGGTTTTGGTTCTGAGCTTGGGGGTTTTTGTTCCACCTGCAGTGAAATCCTGTGGATAAAATTTAGCCATAAGCCTCCCCAGGATTTTGGGGTGTCTGTAGGATCCCAGAATGGCTTGGGGTAGAAGGGACCATGGTGTCCAACACCTCTCACTGTCCCAGGGTGCTGCTCTGGGAAGGATTCCTCCCTAAAATCCATGAGAGCAGCCGGAGGGAGCCTGGGACCCAGAACACTCTGAGCTCACCCCAAACTGCCCTGGGGGCAGCTGCAGTTCCCTGTTTGCTCCCCGAGCTGCCAGACCTCTTATCCCTTGGTTTCCAGCAGGAAAAAAGGAGTTTTCTTCTTGAAAAATACTCCTGGAAAAGGAGTTTTCTTCCCCAAAAACAGTCCTGAAAAAGGAGTTTTCAGGACTCAAGCTCCCTGAGGATTTTAGGAGTGTTTGTAGGATCCCCAAATGGTTTAGGGTGGAAGGGACTGTGATGTCCAACACCTCCCACCGTCCCAGGGTGCTCCAAGCCCATCCTGGAGCACTTCCAGCTGCTCTGGGCAGCCTCACAGGGAAGGGTGAGAGCAGCCTGGGGGTAGCTTGGCTCCCAGAACCATGAGATCACTGTCTGGGAAAGCAGTTCCAGGAGATGGGCAGGATGTGGAAGAACACAACCCCCAGGAAAACTCAACCCTCCAGAGCAGCAGGGCTCCGCACATCCCATTTCCAGCCTGGCCCGGTGTGCAGGAGGTGTTGGAATGAAGAACACGCTTTCCAAAGCAGGGAAAGAGCTCCCAGATTGAGTTTGGTAGTTCAGGACCATGCAGCATCAGATTCCAGGCAGCAGCTCAGCCCCTTCCTGCAGCAATTTCCATCTGCTCCACTGTGGGATCAGAACTTCCCCAGCACAACTCGTGAGCAGCTTTCTCCCAGATCATGCGCCTCGCTTCCAGCACGGATCAGGAGGCAGCCTCCCCCAGGAATCTTGTCAGAAGCACAGATTTTTCCCCAAGAGGAACAGTTTTATTCATCATGTTTGTGGCCCAGGCAACCCAGAGAGCTCGGATTGCACTTGGCACCCAAGCAGGCGTGCGGTGATTTTCTCCACAAAAACAGCTCTGTTACCTTCCCTCAGCCAGGAATGTGACCCTTGGAAGCACCAACACGGGCGGATCTTCCACCGAGAAAAGGCGCAACAAGAGAAATCTCAGCCCTGGCTAAGCCAGGCAGGACCTGTGCTGTGCCACAAAGCAGGTGTGACACTAGCAGAGGGACCCTGCTGAGCTGGATACAGGATGAGGATGTTCCTCGTGCCCCTTTTCCACTGGGATCAGCTGGACAAAGGATGAGGATGTTTCTCATCCCCCTTTTCCACTGGGATCAGCTGGACAAAGGATGAGGATGTTTCTCATCCCCCTTTTCCATTGGGATCAGCTGGACAAAGGATGAGGAACATCCTCATCCCCCTTTTCCTCTGGGATCAGCTGGACAAAGGATGAGGATGTTTCTCATCCCCCTTTTCCTCTGGGATCAGCTGGACAAAGGATGAGGATGTTTCTCATCCCCCTTTTCCTCTGGGATCAGCTGGACAAAGGATGAGGATGTTCCTCGTCCCCCTTTTCCATTGGGATGAGCTGCACAAAGGATGAGGATGTTCCTCACTCCCTTTTCCATCAGCCCTTCCCAGACAAGATTGGGATGCTGCACCTGGAAAATCCTGTGCTAAACATGTGGGAGGGACTGATGGCTTAGGAGGGACAGAACTTTTGGAAGATCAGAGCTCCCACTCCTCATTTTGGGAATGAGCTGCCTGCTAAGGCTGGGTTTGGAGTGGGAATCAGTGAAATTCCCCTCACAGCTCCTCATGGTGCTGACAGACCCTTCATTCCCCAGCTGACAGAGTGAGGAGGGAAGCAAGCAGAGCAGATCCTTTATCAGCTGCTGCATTTTCTGCTCTCCACACCCAAATTCTACCCCTTCAGATCATGTTCCTGGCACGCAGCAACCAAAAAACCTCAACCATCCCACCCCAAGGCCACAGCCCTGCATAGTTTGGGAACTTCTCAGCTCTCCAGGCTCACCTCTTCACGCTGGATTGAGTCTGGGGGCTCTGAGCAGTTGTCACAACTTCCCCCTGAGTTCTGCCAAAGGACAGCACAGCACAAGTGCCACCAAAGGGGCCCAAATGTGCTCAGACCACCCCCAGGGCTTTACAAAGCACTCAGGAAAGGGGTGGAGGAGCCATGTGACCCCAAGATGAGATCTCCCAGCAGATTTTGCCCCCCAGAAAAGATTTCCCAGGAGATTTGGCCAGAAGGGAACTCGTGACCGAGCTAATTTGCACTCAGTGATTTTGAGAGCAGCACAAAACCCCAGCTGGGACTCCCCTTCTTCCTGTGCCACCAAAGGAAAGCCCAGGGGCTTGCCCAGGGCCTTCCAGGCCAGTGTCACAATGTGATTTACTGGTCACAGGTCCTGCCTGAGCACTGGCCACAGACACAGCCCACCCTTGTCACCAAACCCCCTCTGGAGCATCACCTGAAGGTGTCACATCCTCAGAGGGCGTGGGAAATGAATCTGTATAAAATTCTCCAGGTTTGATAGAAGTTTGATATTTGTTTAACATACAAATACATAGTATGTAAACCTACTATTTTTGTTTACATAGTATGTAAACCTACATACTATGTAAACATGCTATTTGTATGTAAACAAACATCAAACTAGGAGAATTTTCTACAAATTCATTTCCCACAAGAGGAAACTCACTGGTGGGGCAGGAAACGAGGCAGGGGTGCCAGAGGCAGAGTTAACAAAATCCAGTGTGGAGTCTCACCCAATTAACAAGGTTAAAACAACAAAAAGAACAGGAATGGGTGGTTCTGCTCACCACAGTCCTACCATGAGAGCTGCACTGTCAGCTCCATGTCCCTGTGAGGTTCCAGCAGGTCAGACTGTTCTGCAGCTCCTGAGCCTTCCTTCCCTGTGTGCTGTGCTCCTGTTCACTCCAGGGCAGCACTGCAATGGGAATGGCCACATCTCAGGCTCCCCAAAACAGGATTCCCACATTTGCCAGCAGCTCTGGAATCCCCAGGGAGGATCCAGCATCACCATCCTCTAAACAAGATGATAGCCCCCCCAGCAGAGGCACAAAATCCTCCTGTACACAGCTGGTTATGGTCTGACCTCTCTGCAATCTGCCTGGAATTTCAGCCCGCATTTTTCTGCAGGGAGTCCAAACAAACTCACCTAGCTCTGGAGAAGCTGCTGGGCAAAGTCCCAGAACATTCAATGGCCTCATAAACATGAGTTTGATTTAAGTTTCTGCTCAGGAAAAGCAAACTCCTTCCCTGTGACCTTGGAGCACTTCCAGCAGCATTATCTGTCTCGCCAGGAAGGGAGAGACAGGGAAAAAGGAGGGGACAAGGGCCATGTCCTGCTCCTCCTCCCCAGTGTGACCCTTGAGAGCCACCTCCGGGCGTGCTGACAGAGAGGGACAGTGGCTGTGGTGACACAGAGGGACAGTGGCTGTGGTGACACTGGGATCAGCACACACAGGGAGCTCTCCATCTCTTCCAGCAGGATGTCCCCAGAGACCCTTTGGGTCATTTTTCCACTGGGCTGGGATGAGCTCCCCTTTCTTCCTGCGTCCCATCTGTCCTTCCTCATGCTGCCTGTCACCTGCTGTGGGGCCAGCCCGGTCCCACAAGGCCCCTTTGGGACAGGGATCAGCTCAGGGAGAAAAATGGGAATGAGGAATGGGATGCGGGGGGGAGGGGAGAACAAACAGATGCCTCAGGTTTAGCTTTTATGTTTCAGATTCTGTCCTGCTTTAGTGTGTGGGTCTGGGCTACATATTAGGGGATGGTGAGCTCTCTGACAGAGCAGGGAGACAAAACAATTCCTTCTCTAGCTGGGACCAAGGACAAATGATCCAAATCTCAGGCCCAAGAGCACAAACAATGTGGACGATGTGGTAATCACAAATCCTCTGAACAGAGAGAGACAGCTCTCCCAGGATTTTCCTGGGAAGCTGGGGGAAGCTGTGTGAAAGCTCAGAGAAAGAATTAAAACAATTCTTATCTCAATCTCTACACCTGGCAGGCAATCTCTGTTTGTCAAAGATGTTTACAAGAAGGAGTTGCTCCTTCTTGACCAATAGGTGAGAGAAGATTCCTAAAGGCCATTCAAGTCTTAAGTCCACCATTGTTTCTATAAGAACTGTGGATTTCTAATAATAAAGACCCTTTTCATACCTTCTGATGATGGAGTCTCTGTATCACCTTTGTCTGTCCCCAGTACCCCTGCGGTGACAGACTGAAGACAGAAAAACAAGGATGGGACTGCATAAGCTAAAGCTGTAATTGGACAATTAACTCCAATATGCAAATGGAGCAGAACTTATAAAAGTGAGAGACCTTGTGACAGTTTGTCCATTTTGTGACCATTTTGGTTCATCTTGGGTGTAGCCCTGGCTGTGCTCTTGTGCTGCCCAAGGTGCACCCATTGAGGCCTTCTAATAAATCCCTACTTAATTCTGTAACTCTGTCCAGCCTCTGCTCTAGGTCAGCCTTCACAAGGCATCAAAACAGCTGGGAACTCATTTGAGCAGACAGCAGCTGGCAGGAGCTGGGGTGATTAAATGATGTGTAACTGAGAATCCTCCGGGGTCAGAGTGCTTCAGGGCAGCCAGACAAAGCCCACAAAGGGATCCTGCAGGGCTGGCACTGCTTCCCTCCCCAAGAACAGCACACAGAACCACAGAATTCACAGAATCACTGTGTTGGAAGAGACCTTAAAGAACAATGAATCCAACCCAGCCCCAACAGCTCAACTGAAGCATGGCACCGAGCGCCACATCCAGGCTTTGTAAAACACATCCAGGGATGGTGACTCCACCACCTTCCCAGGCAGAACATTCCAGAACTTTAATCCTGCAGCACACAGGGAAATGCTCGGGAACAGCACACAAAACCACAGAATTCACAGAATGAGTGGGATGGAAAAGACCTTCAAGATCATCAAGTCCAACCCAGCCCCAACACCTCAACTGAACCACGGCACCCAGTGCCACATCCAGGCTTTGTTAAACACATCCAGGGATGGTGACTCCACCACCTCCCCAGGCAGAACATTCCAGAACTTTAATCCAGCACCATGCAGGGAAATGCTGGGACCTGCCGGGCTGGCTCCTTGTACCCCAGTGACATCAGGGGACAATGTCCTTGTTGACTGTCCTATCCTTGTCACCTCTTCCTGTGCCAGTGGCCACAGGTACTCCAGAAGGAACCTGCTCCTCCTGCCACAGTGACATTGAGAACATTGTTCCTAACTGCCCCGCTCCCCTGGCTGTCCTTGTCACCTCCTCATGCCCCAGTGGCCACAGGCACCCAAGAAGGAACCCAGCTCCTCTTGCCCCAGTGACATCAGGGGACAATGATTTTCCTGACTGGCCCACTCTGCTGGCTGTCTTTGTCACCTCCTCCTGTCCCAGTGGCCACAGGCACCTAAGAAGGAACCCACCTCCTTGTGCCCCAGTGACATCAGGGGACAATGCCCTTGCTGGCTGCCCTGTCCTCGTCACTTTCTCCTGTGCCAGTAGCCACAGGCACCCCAAAAGGAACCCGCTCCTCCTACACCAGTGACATCAGGGGACAATGTCTTTGTCACATTGTCAAATGATTTGACTTGACTACCCTGCTCCTTAGGCTGTCCTTGTCACCCCCTCCTGCCCCAGCAACATCAGGGGACAATGTCCTTGCTGGCTGCCCTGTCCTTGTCACCTCCTCCTGCCCCAGTGCACCCCAAAAGGAACACTCAAAGCTTTACTGGGATGTGCCCCAGTCCCACCGCTCCTCCTGTCCAGCTGCTGGACAGCCTTGGGACCCAAGGCCACTCCCCAGGGGTGACATAGAAGCCACAGATTGACCAGTTTAAGGAAAAACCTCGTGTGGGGTCTGTTCCCAACACCCCACACCCAGCTCTGAAAGTCCGCCAACCTCTGACAGCCAGATGCTGGAAAATCTCTTAGAAATGAGATATTTCTCTTAGAAATAGGTCTTTCTCTGCTCACCCTGCTCCAAAGTTTTGCTCCAGTCTCTGTTCTTGGCCCTTGCAGGAAAAAAAAAGGAACTCTGGCTCCCCTCTGATGCTTTTATGGCTCCTGGAGTGGAACCCCACAGCTCCAACTCAACACTTGAATTAATTCATCCCTGCTGAACCAGCAGACCCTGCTCTTAAATCAGCATTTATTTCAGAGATAGAGGTGGGGGGGGGAAACCCTCTCAAAGGGATTTTGGGACACGTTTATGAATATTAGAACACTATAAATATAAAAGGGAACATAAGGAAATAGAAATATTCTCACAGGGTGACATTTTCAGCCCATTTCTGCTTTCACCAAATTAAAATAGTTGCCTGGTTTTTATTGTGGATCACGTGGGCCTCTCAACTCTGTAACCTTAAAAGGGAGCTCTGAGGGCTGAAATCAGAGCTCCTTTTTTGTCACTTCTAACAGGAAAATGGTGATTCATGCCAGGGAAGGGAGCAAACCCTACAGGACACAGGTCACTGGGATGTGTCACTTGCCCTGTCTCCGTGCTCTCACCTCATCAGCTGTCCCAAAATGAGAATTTTGCTCCTTTCTCCAAAGTTTCCCTGAGAAAGAGTAAGACCAAAATGTCCTTACTGCCAAGGACACCTCTGTCCCCTCTTCTTTTGTCCCTTCCCTGAGACCCTTCAGCTCCCTGAACCAGCACGGAGCCGGGAAAGGAAGAAAAACTCAACTTTTTGATGTGTTTTGGCCTTTCCTACAAGGACAAAGCTGGGAGCAGCCAGGAAACCACCGAGTCCTCTGCAACAAAGAAAGCTGATGGGCAGAGGCTGTGCCAGACAAATTCCTGCTGCTGCTCCTGCTGGATGTACTTCCCAACAAATCCTAGAGCATCAGGGAAAGTCACCTTCACTGATTTTCTGGAATTTATGAGCTCAGGGCAAGATGTGGAGCCCCAGGATGTGACTGGAACAAACTGGGAATAGTCAGGCTGGGGGAGCAAGGAACAAAGATTATCCCATGGCAATCTGTCCAACATTGCTGGAGGCACTGCAAAAGCCACCTGGGAGATTCTGCTGTGCCTCCATTTCACCTTTTTGCTGGAAAATTAACCAGCAGAGACAAATCAGCCCAAAATGAGAGAGACAAGGAGAAGAAGGGCTCCAGAAAACACATGGTGCAGGGCCCAGCCAAACCTCCACCCCCTCCAGGTGTTCAGCGAGGGTCAAGCAGCGGGGATGAAAAACAGGATTATGGAAAACAGGGGAGGAAAAGCAGCTGCTCCTGTCCATCCCTGCTGTCACAGCTTCCCCTGGCAGCCCCAGTGAGGCCAGCAGGGAACCAGACCAGGAGCAGCTCTTTGATGTCACAAACAGAAGGTCCCTGCTGACGTTGGGGAACTGTGGCCTGACCTCCTGCTCTTCCAGGGTCAGCCAACATCTACTTCCCAGTCTGCTCCCAGTAAAGCCCAGCCAGGGATGTTGGACTGGAGAAGGGAATGTGAGAGGGATGAACTGAGAGCCAAGCAGAGCAGATCCACCGTGCTCCAAGTGTGGGAGGGGAAGCTGCCTCCAGGGATGGAGCACAAGGAACAGGCATCAGTTCTGTCTCTGTCGTGTTCAGCCACTCACAATTAGTGACAAGAACCCTAAAGCCACCCTATTCCACCTCTGCCATGGGCAGGGACACCTCCCACCAGGCCTGGGACACTGCCAGGGATCCAGGGGCAGCACAGCTTCTTTGGGGACCCTGTGCCAGAGCCTGCCCACCCTCAGAGGGAACAATTTCTCCCTGATACCCAGCCTAACCCTGTCCTTTCAAGCTTTTTCTTGCTGTTCTGCTGCTCCCTGCCCTTGCAGAGCCCCTGAGCATCCCTCCCATGTGCCAGCCCCAATTCCACGTGAGGCTGGGAGCAGGAATGTGCAGCCCCGGGGCGGCTGCAGAACCACTCCCAGCCCCCTCTGCTGCAGGAGCTGCTGCAGCAGAGCTCTGTCGCTGCCCAGCCGTGCAGGAGGCAGCAGAGCCTCTCCCCCTCCCCGCAGCTCCCCCCGTGCTCAGGCAGGGCTCTGCCGGGCGAGGGAAGCGAGCGTCGTGAGCAGCAGAGCTGCCAACTTCTCCTCTGCTGCAGCCAGTGCATGTGCCTGAGCTGCTGCTCCCAGCCAAGCCCTGCCGTTTGGGAAAGGAAATCTGGGAAAAGTCACTTCCAGCCCAAAAAATCCAGGCAGTTCTCAGCTCACTGGGGGCGTTGGGAAGCAGAAATAGCAGCAAAAACGGCTTCACCCCAAACGTGGGTCAAAAGAGGGATCAAATATCTTAGGACTGACACAAAAAACACCATTTTGGGACAGCAATGAGCCCTAAATTGAGAATTCAGGTGGTGCAGGAAGGCAAACTGGACGTGTTCGTGGCCAGGAGAGCTTGCAAATCCTTCCCAGCTTTGGGCAGGAGCATCTGCGATCCGGCTAATCCGCGGTTATCCCGGAGGATTGGGGGCTGCCAGCAGGGCTGTGGGGAAGGGAGGGCGCTGTGCATGTGCTCTGTCCTGCCCCTGCAAAGGGATCCAGGGATGGGAAGGGATGGGATTAATCAGTTCTCTTACACAAAATCCGCGTGCTTGCCGAGAGCAGAGACCCGCGAGGGTGTCAGGAAAGCCATTTATGTCCATCACATCTTATCTGCTCCAGACTGAGCACAAAAACAGCCCCTCCTTCCCTCGGGCATTAATCCTCTCGACAGGATTAAAGCCTATCAGCACAGGGCTCCCCGAGGAGAACAATCCCGCATTTGCAGGGTGACACCGAGATGGTATCAGCGAGGATCACAGAGCTCGCACAGGGATTAGAGGGCAGCACAGCAGCCTGGAGGTGAAGCAGGAGAGCGCTCTCTGCTCGGAGAACCCGCTCCCGTTTTCACGCCTCGTTAACCCCGGCGTGCAATCGGAGCGATGCCGGGCCCAGCTCCAGGCCTGGCTTCTCGCTGCTCTCACTGATTGCAATTACAGGCAAACGCTGTTAATTGGCTTTGCAGCCAAGGGACGTAGAGGAACCCAGCCCGGGCTGTGTCAGGAGCTTTTCTCCTGCTCCCACTCGGCCCTCGTCACTGTCTCCTCGTGGTGGCCGTGCCCTCTGCTGAAAGCACCACCTCCCACCAAGGCAGAGCTTTTCCTGCAGTTCCACTTGTGGGAATCCTTAAAATCAGAGAGTTTTGGGAAAGCTGCAAAAGGCAGGCCTCAGACACAGCAGAACTGCAATTAGAGCTAAGCAGTAGCCATGATTTGTCAGCAGAAAAGTAAGGACAACTAGAACAATGGTCTGTGTATTAACACTCGGCTAGAATAACTCCCTAAGCTATAGAAAAGTTTATCTAGCAAGATATTAGGAAGTTCTAAGCTTAATAATGGAGCTTAAAATACAATAGTATTTTCAAGCTTACAAGCAAGTATTGTATTTGAAATAAGCAAGCATTGTTTTAACTGAAGGTACGTGTGCTTACAGTGGTTGGATAGAGCTACTGTCAATGCTTTTACTTTGTGTGATTGGTCAAAAAACTTTTAAAGTGAGTTATAACACTGAGTTCTGTGGCTGCTGCTGGGGATGTGAGCTGCTGGCATCTTCCCACTGTCATACCCATGTAATGAGAGTGATGCTGGACAATAAACAGTTCCAGATGTGTCCCACAGCAGCCCTGTCCTGTTCATGGTTTGTACATAAACCCCTGGCCAGCAATGCTTCCCGTTCCTGCCGTGCTGGGATCTGCAACACAACCCGGGACAGAGCACAACCCACACAGCAGGCAGGGAACCCAGCAGGGCCAGTTTAATCCAGGGAATGAAACAACAGGCAGAGCATGGTGACAGATAAAGCAATGCACAAGTGGAGGGGCCACGTTCCAGCACCGAGTCACCTCTTCCCTTCTCCATGCTGAGCCCTGAGGAGGTTGGAGAGAGGATTTGGAGCTGCCCTCAGGGCTCCCCACAGGAGAGCAAGGAGCATCCCCATGCACAGAACCAGCCCAGCTGCTGCCTCAGCAAAACTCACCCGTCCAGCAGAAGATCTAGGGGGCCCCCCCAGCAAAGATGAGCTCCAGGGCAGCCTGGATGTCCCCTCCTGTGGCCTGCAGGGCCCGCAGGCTCAGCTCGTCGTCATGGATTCCCATGTCCCGCAGCTGCTGCAGCTGGGGCTGCCACTGGCTCTGCTCACAGCAAACAGGAGAAGTTTGGAGTGGGTGTGAGAATCCCAGCAGGAAAACTAGCAGCCCTTCCCACTGCCCAGTGTCCCACCTGTTATAGACACATAATACTGGCTTTTGGCAAATATTAAAATGGATTTTATATGTGTGGTGTAAAGTACCTTTGTTATAAAGATACAGTTTTTATTTCTGATGTTAATTAAGCTCAGTGCAATAGCTGATCTCAGTGTGCTCGTGTAAAATGCCTGCTTGGATGGGATAACATCCCATGGACACAGGATGAGCACACCTGTACAGATCTGCCAATATCAGCACTCATGGGCTGAAGGCAGCCAGGCCCAGGGCCCAAAACTGGAGGGGATAAAAAGGGACTAAAGCCACAAGCAAGGAATGCACATGCTCTAAAAAACCAGATCCAAAGAAGAGATGTGCTAAACAATTCTTGGAACATGTAAACCAGTTTGGGGAAAGTTTACTGTGCATAAGGGTCTGTGAATATGCAAAGGGCTGATGTAATTAAAGGAATTTAAGGGGTATCCCTGAAGATAACGGGGTGCTCTTGGCTGATGCCATAACAACCTTTGCTCTGTGGTCCTTGTCTCCTATTATCCTTTATTAAACTTTTCACATTTTCACAGGGGAGTGAATGTGTTTTTCACAGTAATAAGCTTTGCTCTGTGGTCCTTGTCTCCTATTGTCCTTTATTAAACTTTTTACATTTTCACAGGAGAGTGAACATGTTTTTCACATACCTCAGCCAGCTCCTGAAAGCTCAGTAATGCTGCAAAGTCCCCAAATCCACCACCCCTCTGTGAAAAATGTGGTTTAAACTTAAGTAAAATTTAAAAGTTTAATAAAGGACAATAGGAGATAAAGATAGTAAAGATTACGGCTGGGTGTATCTTGGCCCTCAACCAAGAGCACACTTACTTTCAGGGATATTTTAAAAATACTTTTTCTATTACATTACCTTGTATATTCATAGATTCTTATGTATATTTATATTTTTCTATAAACTAGTTTATATATTTTAGGAACTATTTTGTATGGCTCTTCTTTGGGTTTTTTTTTTTCAGAGTATGCATGTTTCTTAGTTGTGGTTTTGGCTTTTTTTCTTTATTACTTTTAGTCTGGGCTTTAGTCTATATTCTCTTCAGATGGTAAATATTGATAGTTAATATATTAATAGCAAGATTTTCATTATATGTTTACTGGATGTTGTCTTGATTAAAGAGACAGTTCATTTATAACTATACTAGCTACTACTAATACTAGCTTTTTGTTTTTAGCAGAAGTTAATAGTTTTTTTTTAATAGCAGAAATAAAAGTTATTTTAACATTATACATATAGTATTTATCTCAATATTTGCAAAATCCAACAATATAACATGCATTTATAACACCTCCATCCCACTCCCACCCAGTACTTTTGCAGCAGCTGTGATGATGCCTTAGGATTTTAGCTTCTATATTTTTCATGTATTTGTAATCCTGCAGTTCTTTAGTGTATAACTCTGAACTCCATACACAGTGTGAGCTGCTGCTGTCCCATTTTGGGCAGACACAACAATTCCTCTCCAGGCTTGGGCATCAAGGACACCTCACTGCCTCAGGCCCCAGAAATGTAAACAAAAGTGAGTTGTGGGGGGGAGCAAACTTGGTGTAAATGACTTAGTTACCTGAAGGTTTAATTAGAAGATTAACCCCCAAAATGAAAATGGACCAAATTTATAGATGTGTGAAACCCATGAGCCGTTGTTCATTTTTGGGTGTAGTCCCTGGGGTGGGCTTCATCTGCCCCAAACATACCCAAAGACCCTTCAATAAATATAACTGCTTTTTATTCCCTTAATTTTGTCTGGCCTCTGTTTTAAAAAACTTGGGCTAAATTACTTCATTACCTGAAGATGAAATTAGAAGCTTAACCCCCAAAATGCAAATAGACCAAATTTATACAAGCATGAAAACCTGTGAGGCATTGTTCATTGTTGGGTGTAGCCCCTGGGGTGGGGCAGCTTCATCTGCCCAAAACGTACCTGAAGGCCCTTCAACAAATGTAACAGTTTTTTCTTCTCTTAATTTTGTCTGGCCTCTGTTTTTAGGTAGCCTGAAAAGGCCTCAGTGATGCCCCTTCCAGGTTGATGTGCTGCCACAGGAGGCAGCTGGGAGATGCCAGGGGAAGACAGGATTGCAGGGGCTGCCACTGACCTGGAGGCTGGGCTGCCCTGAGGCCTGCAGGGCGTGCTGGAGGGCCTGGCTGAACAGGTCGTTGGTGATGGGTGTTCCTGACTGGACACTGGATGACATCGGGGACGTTCCAGAGGAGTGGCCCTAGGAGGAGGTGACAGATCAGGAGAAGGCTCAGGGGAACCAGCACACAGCAACACCTGCAGCATCCCCTCACCCTCCATCCCCTAGGGAAGGGAGCTCCTCCAGGAGGGAAGGAAGGAGCCCCAGAGCTGATCCAGGCTGTGCTGGCTGTCCCCTGGGTGCTGGGATCATGTGGAAGATAGGGATCACATGGATTTGCATGAGGGAATGCAGAGCCAGGTGTGCCAGCCCAGACCAGGGCTGTTGATGGCTGTTTCCTGGGTGGGATCATATGGGAAGGAATACTTCCATGAGGGAATGCAGAGCCAGGTGTGCCAGCCCTGATCAGGACTGGTGCTGGCTGTTCCCTGGGTGCCAGGGGTGGGATCAAAGAGAAGAGAACCCATCCACGAGGGAATGCAGAGCCAGGTGTGCCAGGGCTCGGATCACACAGGGAACTCCCCTCTAAGGGAATGCAGATTCAGGTGTGCCAGCCCCAAGCTGGGCTGGTGCTGGCTGTTACCTGTGTACCCGGGGTGGGCGTGTGGGAGCTGCTCTCGGGGGTGCTGGCCAGGGCCAGGGCCGTGGCCAGCTCGCTTTGGGTGATGGGCCGCGGCCCCGCCGCCCCCGCGTAGCCCAGCGAGGCTGGGCGCGAGCCGGACGTGCTGCTGGAAGGGGTGGACCTCGTGCTCTGCAAGGAGGGAGAGAAAAGCCTCAGCTGTGACCTCGGTGTTTGTGTCCCAGTCAAACCACAGATCCCTGCCCTACCATACCCAAATCTCCCAAGAGTGGAACTTCTGAAAGACAAATATGCCAGAGCGGGATGTGCTTTTTTCCACAGAGTCAGCTGTGGAAACTGGCAGGAAACCTTTCAATCTATCATCCACCAGCCCCAAACCAGGGTGATGTCAGCCTGGAACGAAACAATTCCCTGTTACAGGCACATTTGGACCTAAATATCCAGTTTTTCTTACAGAACCCTTTGTCCTATGGAGAGGAAGAGTGCAGAAGGGCAGGGATTAACATTCCCACGCTCCACTTTAGCTAAGAGGGCATTTCCTCTGTTCCATTTTCCTGTGTGTATTCAGTACTGAGGAAAACCCTCTCCTGAGCAGTGTGGAAGCAGCCAGGATCAATATGTTTGTCTCCACATCCCCCTGGGGAGCCAGAGCAGATCGTGTTGTTCACCAGACAGGAAGAGCTTGGAAGTCTCAGGGCTACAAATTAAACCCAAAAAGAGGTGTTCACCCAACCTGGTTGCTTACCTGGTGGAAGTCATCTTCATCATCAGAGAGCCCCTCAAAGAGAAAGCCACCTGCACCAGAAAGGGGAATAAAAGGACATGGGAAACCAGCAGGAATTGTTAGCAGATGAGAACCCTGTGGAGTTTTTGGCTGAGCAGCCAGGACAGGCTCAGCAATGAGTTCCCCTGGCAGGTGGACGTACCTGGCATGTCGCGGTAGGAGCCCAAGGCCATGGCCCGTGACGATGTGTCCGGGGCTGGCAGGGGGGTGCTGCCCGCCACCGAGTGCAGCACCAGCACGATGGCATTCACCAGGGCAGGGTGAGCCGGGATCAGCCTGGGCACAAACGGGCACAGCTGAACGAGGGCACAGGGCGACCCAGGAACCAGCCCTGAGGCACTCGGGACACAGCTACCACCGCCTCTGCTGCCTGGCACAAAGTCCTGACAGGGATTCTTCTGGATCCATGCTGGACCTGACCTTGGATCCTTCTGGATCCATGCTGGACCTGACCTTGGTTCTCCAAGGATCCTTCTTGACCCCATGGTGGACCTGGCCTTAGATCTTTCTGGATCCATGTTGGACCTCACCTCAGTTCACCAAGAATCCTTCTGGATTCACAATGGACCTTTCCTCATTTCTCCAAGGATCCTTCTGGACCCATGTTGGTACTTCCCTCGGTTCTCCAAGGATCCCTCTGGACCCATGCTGACTTTTCCAAGGTTCCCATGGGGGCAACTCTCTGCTGTGAACAGCTCCATCCAGGTCTGAACCCCAATCTGGAGGTGATGACATCCCCACCTTCCACCAAACACCCTCTGGATCAACCCAAGTGGTGGATCTGTGTTCCTGCTGCTGAGGGAGGAGTGTCCCAGCCTGGCAGGCAGGAGCAGAGCTCTGTCCCACCCAGGTGACACACAGGGACACAAAAGCACTGCTGCATCACTGCCCCAGCTTGAGGAACTTACGTGTCCAGCATGTTTGGGTCTGCAAACACGGAGAACAGATCCTTGTCCTGCAGAACTCCTGCAAAACACCAGGAAACGCAGTGAGACAGGATACAACAAACAGGAGCCAGTCACACAAAAGCCACAGGGACAAATAAATAGGAATTGTTTTCCAGGAAATGAGTCATGAGTAAACACCACAAATACACCCATTGTTCCTCTGAAGCCTTTGTGTTCCCGGAGAGGCTTTGTGTGGTCACAGCCACACACCCAAGGGACTGGGCTTTTCCAGCAGATCCCATGGGGGCTCCACCTCAAGGGCAGGATGGAAGCTGGCCCCCAGGTCCCTGCAGCCAGGCTGTGACTGCATCCCAAATTCCACCTGCCTCAGACTACCACTATCCCAGAATAGGCTGGATTTAGTGAACCACTTTGGAGCACTTTGCAGCAGGGAAAGAGCTCCATCTCTCCTTTCCCTGACCTTTCTGAAGCCAGGATCCATCCCCTAGGACAGAGCATCACCCCTCCTTTCCCTGATCCTTCTGAAGCCTGGACCCATCCCCAAACATCACCAATGGAGCACAAATGACACCTGAGCAGTCACTGACTCTCATGCTCCACAAAAAGACAAAAAATTAGGTTTCTTTTAACTCTCCCTTCCCCCATCAGGAATTCAACCCAGATTTGTGTCCACCCCTTCCCCCATCAGGAATCAAACCTTTCCTCAGATCCTCTGGATCACAGCCAGACTCACCCAGAGCCACAGGGTCGCTGCTGAGGCCGGGAGTAGCCACAATGATCTGATCCAGGGATTCCTTGTTTCCCAGCATCTTGAAGACCTGCCAGAGAAAGCAGAGCAGGTGGGGAATGTCACCCACTGTGGGACTGTCCCCAGAGGGAGGGGACAGATGAATTCCCCCCAGGAGAAGAGCACTCACGGCATCTCTGTAGGCAGGGCTGCTGTGCAGAGCAGTGTGCAGGACACGGAATTCCCGGACTGCTGCCACCTTATCCACGGGCTCTGAGGGGACAAAACACCACAACAAAACACAGCTCGGCCTCTGTCAGCCCTCAAAGCCATTCCACAGACCACTGATTCCTCCATGCTGCAACAGGGATCCTTTAACATCCTTGGATTGGCTGCAGCCACTGCAGAATAATGACTTGCTACACTCTCACATCATAAAAATAGTCAGGAATATCCTCCCACATGTGCCATTACAGGAATGTCAGCTCAAACTCCTCTTTTTGTACAGTCAGGCTCACACTAGCCTGCTCATCCCTGGGGCTTTGCTCCAGATCCCCTGGCAATGCCCTAAAATGGATCACAGGCAATTAAAGAAGGGATGATCCCTCTCCATGCTGGACAGCTCATTCCTTAACTCTGGTGTCAGCAGGAAAACCAACACCCAGGTGCTGCTGGGAGAGGTGGGGAGTTCCCAAACACGGGGATTCATTCCCCTGGAAACCTCCGCAGCAGTTAATCCCGAGAGAAGCTGTTCTCTGGTCCCTAATAAAACACATCCCAAGGAGAATCCAAGGGGTAACCCCCACAGCTCCTCACCTGGTTTCTGGTCAGGCTCAGGCCAGGACTTGCGCAGGACATGGACAGTGGAGCCAGACTGGATTCCATAAAAATCAAGGGTCTGGTCATCCCTCAGCTTCCGGCCACAGTAGATCAGGTCTGGGGGGAGAAACATCTGAAAATAAACACCTGTGGCACTCTCAGAACCAGGTGGGGGTCTCTAGGTGTGCCTTAGAGCCCCAGGGGATATTGAGCAGCTGTAGCTGCTCCAGCTGGCTAGGGAACAACACAAGAAAGTTGTGGAGCTGGGAGTCAGGAGGGAAATCACGATGCTGATCTAGAGAAGATGTCAGAATCACCACCTGCGTAAGAGCTGACCTCCCTCTCAGCTCTCATGACAGCTCTCACAAGGACACACAGCTGGTGCGAAGCCCAAATATTCCCGAACAAGGGCACTGCCGCGGCTGGAGCGCCGTGATCCCAAGGAAACGGGGAACGAACACCGAGCCCTCCCAGCAGCAACAGCACCAGCAGAATGTCGCGCTCCGGCCGCGGCGCGGACGGGCCGAGGGTGTCCCCAAGCGGCGGGACGGCGCCAGGCTCCTGCAGGGCACGCACCGATGAGCTCGGGGTCCGGCATGGATTCCTGCAGCTTGCCCGTGATCAGCTGCTTGAGGTGCGAGATGCTGCAGCCGCCCAGCGGGCACTCGCCCAGCTCGGTCTCCGGCAGGCGCAGGATGGATTTGGGGGCCAGCGGCTGCTCGGCCAGCTTCACGGCGATGTGCCACTCCGGCAGGGCCATGGCGGCTGGGGGACACAGCCAAGTGACACGCCGCACACAGCGAGCGCTTCCTCATCCACGGCTCCAGCGCACACAGAGCCCCGGGCACAGGCAGCCGCAGCCCCGATCCCTCCCGGCGCCCGGAGGTCCCGGCCGTGGCTCCCCGTCCCCAGCGACCCGCTCTCTCCTGGAGCTCAGGGGGATCCCGGCCGTGTTTCCCCCAGATCCTCTCCTCAGGGGGAACCTCCGGCCGTTCTCCCCCCAGACCCTCCACGCAGCTCAGGGGGGTCGGGACGTGCCCCCCAAACCCTCCCTTCAGCTCAGGGGGATCCCCCGGCTGTGCTCCCCCCAAACCCTCCCTTCAGCTCAGGGGGATCCCGGCTGTCCCCCACCCCAATCCTCCCTCTCTCAGCTCAGGAGTGTCCCAGCGGTGTCCCCCCCCAGACCCGACCTCCCCCTCAGCTCAGAGGGTGATGGCCATACCCCCCTCAGGCCATCCTTCAACTAACGGGGTCCCGGCCGTGTCTCCCTCCCCTCCCCACCTCACGGCGGTCCCGGCCGTGTCTCCCTCCCCACCTCACGGGGGTCCCGGCCG
>WBNO01026553.1:60086-65086 GCA_013400575.1 Peucedramus taeniatus | reverse complement strand
GAGGTTGTTTGAACTGATTGGCCAACTAGGGCCAAGCTGTGTTGGGACTCTAGAAAGAGTCACAGGTTTTCCTTAGTATCTCTATATAGTATAGTATTAGTATAATATAATTTAATCAAACAGTTCTTCAGCCTTCTAAATCAATAGAGTCAAATACCAATCATTCTCTCTGGTTGAGGATCACCTTTCTTCTACAATACCAGGGAGAGTGGGAATGAAGCCCTGAGGGGTCTACAGGGCAAGGCAGGGAGATAAAAAATCTCTTTATTCCCTCAGAACACACATAGGAATAAATGCAGTCCCCCAGAGGACAAGCACAGGGCTGTGGAAAGTGTCCCTGTCCATGCAATGAAAACATCCTTGAGGTTCATCCAACCCAAAACGTTCTGAGAGTCCCACTCCCTCCCCAGGGATCTGAGGGAATCCCCCCACCACCACAGACCTGGGGGAATAAAGGTCGCCAGCACAAAGCACCAGCCCTGCCAGAGCCCACACCCCCCAAATCCACCCACCCCAAGGGCCCAAACACACATGGGGGAAGCCCTAAATTCACCCCAATGGCTGCAGCAGGGATCCCAACCTTCCTGAGGGCCCAGACAGACACGGGGGAATCCCAAACCCCACGTTCAGAGCCTGAACAGACATGAGAGGAACCCCCAACTCTGCCTAAGAGGTAGAAAGAGTCACAGGTTTTCCTTAGTATCTCTATAGAGGCCAAACAGACACTGGGGAACCCTAAAACTCCCTAGGGGCCCAAATTCACATTGGGGGACCCCAAACCTTATCCTAAGAGGTCAAACAGACATTGGGGGACCCCAAGCCCTCCCTAGGGGCCCAAACAGACACGGAGGGGGTGTTAAGCCCCGTCTGAGGGCCTAAACAGATATGAAGTGACCCTAACCCCTTTACCGAGAGATACACCCCTAAATTCCCCGCGAAAGCCCAAACAGACACGGAAGAAACTGTAAATCCCCCTGAGAGACCCTTAACCCCACGCTGAAGGCCCAAAGCGACACAGGGAACCCCTCCAAGCCCCCCCTCAGAGCTCGGACAGACATGATGCGAACCTAACCCCCTCTCTGAGGGACCCCTTAGCCACGCCGCAAAGCCCAAACAGACACGGGGGGACCCCCAAATGCCATCCCCGAAGTCCCAGTCAGCTCCGGGGGTGCCCGGGGCCCCGCTCACCCTCACGAGCCCTCTCAGCCCCCCGCGGCGCCTCCTCCGCGACTGCCGGGCCCGTGCGCCGCGCGCTCTTTTTATAACACCCGGAACCGGAACGCGGCCAGCGGCGCGCTCTCTGATTGGCTGTCGCTTTCCCTCCCCTCCGCGGGCCGTTCCCGGAAGTGGTGAGGGAGCTTCCGGCGCGTCCGGCCGGGCGAGGAAGGGGCGGGAGGGGGAAGGAGGAAGGGAAGGAAAAGAAGGGAAGGGAAGGAAAAGAAGGGAAGGGAAGGAGGGGAGGACGGAAGGAAGGAGGGGCGGAAGGAAGGAAGGACGGAAGGAGCTGAGGCGGCCGCGCACGGACCGGCGGGACCCGCCACGGGAGGTAACGGGGGAAGCCGCGGTGCTGAGGGGGGGCAGCTCGGGCCCCTCGGTATTTCCGCCTGAGGGGAGGGTCGGAGCCCTCGGGCATTCCCGCGGGAAAACGGGGGTAATTAATTAATTAGTTAATTAATAGTTGATTAATCACCGGCCCTCGGGGCGGCTTTAGCTCTTCCGAGCTGTTCCCGAGCGGCGCTCCGAACGGAGCCGGTTAAAGGTGGAGTTAAAGGGGCTGCGGGGAGGAAGGGCTCGCACAGGGCAGTGAAACCCCAGCGGTGGCGAATCCGGCCGTGCCCTGCCGGCGGGGAACAGCGCAGAGAGTCTGGAAGGGAGCGGGGGACACAAAAAGTGAGGGAGGGATGCCAAAAGTGACCCTGAATGGGAGGGAGTGACACGAAAAGCAGGAGAGAGACGCCAAAAATGACCCTGAAAGTGAGAGGGATGCCAAAAGTGACCCTGAATGTGAGGGTGGGGCACAAAAAGCGGGAGAGACACCAAAGTGACAGAGGGGAGACCCTAAAAGTGAGGGAGGGACACCAAAAATTACTGTGAAAGTGAGGGAGGGATGCCAAAAGTGACCCTGAAAGTGAGGCAGGGGCACGAAAAACGGGGGAGAGACACCAAAAATGACCCTGAAAGTGAGAGAGGGACACAAAAAGTGGGGGAGACACACAAAAAGTGACCCTGAATATGAGGGAGTGACAGAAAAAGCAGGGGAGAGATGCCAGAAGTGACAGAGGGGAGACCCTGGAAGTGAGGGAGGGACACAAAAAATGAGAGACACCAAAAGTGATCCTGAACACAAAAAGTGAGGGACAAAAGTGAGGAAGGGATGGCAAAAGTGATCCTAAAAGTGAGGGAGTGACACAAAAAGCAGAGGAGAGATGCCAAAAGTGATGGGGGGAGACCGAGAAAGTGAGGGAGGGACACCAAAAGCAGGGGAGAAATGCCAAAAATTACCCTGAAAGTGAACAAGGGACACAAAAGGTGAGGGAGAGATACAAAAAGTGAAGGAGGGACGCCAAAAGTGACCCTGAATGTGAAGCAGGGGCACAAAAAGCAAGGAAGGGACACCAAAAGTGACAGAGGAAGACCCTAAAAGTGAGGGAGGGACACAAAAAATGAGGGAGAGACGCCAGGAGAGACCCCAAAAGTGAGGGAAGGACACAAAAAACTGGAGAGACACCAAAAATAACCCTGAAAGTGAGGGAGAGACGCCAAAAATGACACGGGGGAGACACTGAAAGTGAGGGAGGGACACCAAAAGTGACCCTAAAAGCAAGGCAGGGCCACAAAAATCAGGGCAGGGCCGCTCCAAGCCAACACACATCCCCACTGAGGGCACGGAGTGTGACAGAGGGGACACCCTGAAAGCAGGGGAGGGACACCAAATGTGACCCTGTAAGTAAGGAAGGGATGCAAAAAACTGGGGAAAGACACCAAAAGTGACCCTGAAAGTGAGGCAGGGACAAAAAAGTGAGGGAGAGACACCAAAAGTGACCGGGGGAGACCTTAAAAGTGAGGGCGGGACACAAAAAGTGATAGGAGGAGGAGACCCTGGAAGTGAGGGAGGGCCACAAAAAGTGAGGCAAGGGCACCAAAAACGACCCTAAAAGCAAGGCAGGGCCACGAAAATCAGGGCGGCAGGGCCCCAAGCCAACACACATCCCCACTGAGGGGCTCCAAACCCTGCGCTGCTCCCCTGCCTTTATCCCCATAACAGTTCTCACCTCCAGCCCGTGCTGAAAGTTCCATTTAGGGCTGGCACAGCCCATCCCTCCTGCCCTAAATCCCGCAGCCCAGCAGCGCTGTGAGCTCAGGGGGCGCTGGCGGTGCCCAAATCTCCATTTCCCCGGCGGGCCCTGCCCCGCCCCGGGCATTCCTGGGCGGTGCTGCCGCACCTGAGCCGCGTTTGTTCTGCTCCTTCAGCACCCGGGAGCTGCTTTTTGGGGAAAAGTTACCCAGGGAAAATCCAGCTGGGCAAAACCAGCTTCAGGGAATTTATTGATGTCATTTAGGGGATGGAGAGAGGGAGGGAAAATGAGTTTGGCATGCAGGACTTCATGGGAGACCAGCTAGGGGTGCTGGAAGTTGGATTTCACTCGGAATTCTGTTATTTTAGAGCAGAATCTCGCCTGTTCTCCCCTGGTTTTAACTAAAATAATCCCTTTTTTCCCCGAAGTGACAGGAGCTCGGGGCATGTTTGGGGAAATGAGGGAGAGAAAATGAGTTTGGCGTGCAGCACTTCATAGGAGACCAGCTAGAGATGCTGGAAGTTGAATTTCAGTGGGAACTCTGTTATTTCAGAGCAGAATCTCTCCTTTTTCCAGCCATTTTTTACTAAAATAATCTCTTTTTTCCCAAAACGACAGGAGCTCGGTGGCAGGAGCTCAGAGCATGTTTAGGGTTGGTTTTTCCTTTGTTCCCCCAAGCTGGGTGTGTTTAGAAACCCCCCAAACCCCAAATGGGATGTGGGATGACCCGAATTTGGTCCCTTTCCCCCCAAGGAGGACAATCTGGGGGGACACAACGTCCAAGCTGGGGCCTTTTCCAGGATTTATCCTGAGCCAAGGAAAATGAGTTTGGCATGCAGCACTTCATGGGAGACAGCTAGGGATGCTGAAAGTTGGATTTCACTCGGAATTCTGTTATTTTAGAGCAGAATGTCTCCTGTTTCCATCTGCTTTTAACTGAAATAATCCCTTTTTTCCCCAAGCATGTGGCGGTGGGAGGAGGCAGGAGCTCAGGGTTGGTTTTTCCTTTGTTCCCCCAAGCTGGGTGTGTTTAGAAACCCCCCAAACCCCAAATGGGATGTGGGATGACCCGAATTTGGTCCCTTTCCCCCCAAGGAGGACAATCTGGGGGGACACAACGTCCAAGCTGGGGCCTTTTCCAGGATTTATGCCCAGCTCTGCTCCCAGCCCAGGGCTGCTCTGCTGGGCTTTGCTCAAGTGCTGGCTCAGCAGGTCAGGAATGGGAGCTGGGAAAAGCCAAGGGAGGAGCCAGACAGGGCTTGGGATGGGCTGGGAACTGCGGGATCCCCAGGGTGGAGATGCTGGGTGCTCTGCTGGGCTCACATCTCCGTCTGCCTGGGGAAAAATAATGCAGAAATTTATTTATTTATTTATTTATTTGGTTCAAAATTTATTTGGTTTTAATTTTAATTTATTTGTTTATTAATAAATTTTTGTTTATTTTTAATTTTTATTCTTTAAAAAAAAAATTTTTAGTTATTTATTTTCTATGAAGTGGCATTGGTTTAGTCATAGAGTGCAAACACAGAAGAATTTAGGGATAGCCCCTCATGCTAAATCCCTGCCTGGAATGGATATATATATTTATTGATTGATTTTTTAATTTTTATTTATTACATATTAATTATTGCATAATTGTAATATTACATATTACATATTAATTTTTTTTTCTATGAAGTGGCAGGGGTTTAGTCACAGAGTGAG
>WBNO01026553.1:32939-59549 GCA_013400575.1 Peucedramus taeniatus | reverse complement strand
CCCCGGGCAGCCCCGCGCCGGGCGCGCCCCGGGCGTGGCACCCGCTGTGCCCCCGGGCCTGTCACCCGCTGTCCCCACGGGGATGTCACCCGCTGTGCCCGCGGGCAGAGCCCCCACCGCAGCCAGCCGGGCCTTGGAGCAGAGCAGCGGGAACTCTGAGGAGGAGGAGGAGGAGGAGGATGAAGAAGAGGAGGATGAAGACGATGGCGCTGAGCTGGAGGATGGCACTGGGGTGCCCGGCCAGGAGAGCTGCCCTGTCCTGCCGTATTTCCACGCTCCCAAAGGTGCCCATCCCAGCCAGAGGGTGGGCTCTGCCTCCAGCCCCGTGCCAGCCACGGGGCACCCGCGGGGCACCCAGCAGGGCAAGGAGGAGCAGGGCAAAGACTCTGCCAAGCATTCGGCAGCTCCGGCGGGGCGCCCCGGCTGGCGCCTGGACGAGCAGCTCAAACAGGTCAGTGCTGCCATTCCCTGCTCCCTAAAACCTCCATTGCCCTTTCTCAGGAGGCAGTGCTGCCCTGGAGTGCTCTCTTCCGTGAAGAGATCCCACAACAACCTGGCTTTATGGATTTCCCTGCTCTGTGAGGGCTTTTGTGGGGTGGAATTTTGGAAAAAAACTGGCGGCTTGCTGATTTTAGATGCAGGCAGCTCCCTCTTAATGCCTCACTGGAGTTACTTCTTGTCAGACCTCAGGGATGCTGGAATTGTGGATTTCTGAGTGCAGGAAGATGTGCCCTGATCTTGGGAGTCAGAGCACATTATATTCCCTATGTGGGAAGGAAAGGGGAAAGGAAAAAGGAAAGGGGAAAGGAGAAGGGAAAGGAAAAAGGAAAGGGAGAAAGGGAAGGAAGGAGAAGGAAGGGAAGGGGAAGGAAGGAAAGAAAGGGAAGAAAAGAAGGAAAGGAAAAGGAAGGAGCCAGCTCACTGCTGCCTCGTGGGAGGTTAATTCCACCTCTGACTGAAGAATTCCACGTTTGACTGCTCCTTGCAGCCAAGAGCCAGGGATCGTGGAATGATTTCCTTTGTTGTCAGTGGGATTTTAGTGATCACTGGGGTCTGTCCCTGCAGAGCAGGTGGGTGTTCCCAAGCCAGCTCCTCAGGGAACAGCATGGGCTGTAAAACCCCCAGGGGAAACACTTGCTGCTGGCTTTTCTCTGAGGGGCTGGGCCCAGGAGAGGGAGTTGCTCAGATGAGGTGGGTTTGTCACTCAGGGGCCATTGCCTCAGAGTTTACTGGATGGGAGTGGTGACAACTTCCTCCTGCAGGGCTCTGGGTGGGGAAAAGGAGGCAGGGCTCAGGTTTTACAGGATCTCTTTCTTTAAAAAGCCAGATAAGCTGGGTTTAGTCCGGGGCTGGTTTTGTTTCTTGCTCAGCTGGTGCTTCTGTCCTGTTGGGAGAGCCCTGCAGATCTCACTGGTCATTCTGGCCAGGCCAGTGGCCATGAAACCAGCCAGGGCTTGTGTGGAAGAGGGAAAAAAAGTGGAATAAAACATCATTCCATGGTTTGCATGCCCATTCCTGCACTTTGGGAGGTCACTTTAATCTGGAAGCCCAAAGTACCCAAAGTTTCAGCAGGAAAAACTCCAATAAAGCCACTTTTGCTGCTGGGAAAGGCAGGAGTGGGAGGAATCCATGGACACCAGGTTCAGGAGTGGGTTATAAAGGAATAGCAGGAGCAGCTCTGGAGAACAGTGGGAAAATGTGGTAGGAAAAGGACAGATCCCCATTGTCCCAAAGTTTTTGGAGGTGGAGTGGCTTGGATCTGTGGTTGGGGTCCAAATGGAGCTGCTGATTCCCAGTTCAGAACTGGGAAATAAAACCAGGGGCAGGAAAGGGAGAGAATAGTGTGGGGAGCTGTGGGCTGGCCACTTCATTCCTTGGAATCTTTAATATCCAGCATATTTTAAAGGGATGTGCTCTTTCCTTTGCTCTCTGTCTTTCATGGGCAGAAAATCCAGGATAAAACAGATTCTCCAGTTTGTTTTCAAAATTATTTCTGGATTAGTCTTTTCTTTTTTAGCTTCTTTCACCAGTCCTGTGCCCTGCTCCTGGAGCTTTCCTGGGATGTAGAATGCTCTTGGAAATGAGGGGAAAAGTCACTTCATTCCTGCCCCCAAGGCTTGCTTGTTCTTCTGGAAGCTTTGGGGAAAAGAATCCCTTGGAATTGTGAGGCTGGGATTGCCCAGAGAAATCTGGGAGCCACCAGGAAAATGAAGCCACTTCTGTCCCATCCCAGGAAATCATTGTAGGACAAGGCTGTGGGCAAAAGCTCATGGGAATGAGCTGAATTTTGGGATGACAGGGAATTTGGCAGCACAGGGAGTGGAGGAGCTTATCCAGGAGGAGGAATTGCCGGGGGGGTTGCTCTGGTTGCTCCTCCAACCCTCTGGAAGGCCCTGAGATCCATGGGAAATGACTGGTTTTGAGGAAAAATGAGGGTTTAATTCCAGAGGTGACAGTGTAGGGTTTGGTGGGTGCTCATGTTGCTTGGGAATGTCTGTTCCTGGGAAAGCTCCTGATTCCTGGGAAAGCTGAGCAGGGAAAACCAGGAGCACAGCTTGGTGCTGCTTCCTCAGTTCCATCAGGAATGTGAGATGGGATCCCAGATTTCCAGGCCCCAAATCCCAGATTTTTAGGTCCCAGCTTGGAAATCAGGAATATGAGAATAAATAAATTCCAGATTTCCAGGCCCCAGGTTGGAAGTCAGGAATGTGAGAATGAATAAATCCCAGATTTCCAGAACCCAAATCCCAGATTTTTAGGTCCCAGCTTGGAAATCAGGAATGTGAGAATGAGTAAATCCCAGATTTCCAGGCCACTGCTCCTTGCCTTTTTCCATGGATCAAGGCTCCCTAGAGTGGTTTGTGCCTGGGATTTTGGGGATGTCTCAGGGGGAACTCCCAGAAATCCCCAGGCACCCAGGCACGGCTGACAAAGCCTGACCTAAACTTTCCCAGAGGTCAGGCTGTTTATTAAGATAAGTCAGCTTAAAATAATTGCTGAGCCTTTGCTGCAGGCCCTGGTAACGAGTGGCTGGGATTCTAGCACCTGAAATATGTGCCTGGATTGCTCAGGAGAGACCCCTTAATCCAGGAGGGGGGAAAAGGGGGAATTTCACAGCGGGGTTTGTGCCCAAGGGTTATTTCAGGGCTGGGTTTTGAGGTCCTTTTATGTGTCATGGGAAATGGGGGGAAATCAAATTTTCCCTTTTATGCTGTGGTGGGAGGAGATTCCTCATTCTCAGCTGAGAGTAAACAGCTGCTTTTTCTTCTGCTGTAGTGACAGGTTTGGATTGTCCCTGTGCTGCTTCTCCTGAAATCCCTGGGAAGGGNAGGAAAGGGGAAGGAAAGGAAAGGGGAAGGAAAGAAGAGGAAGGAAGGGAGGGAGGGAAGGAAATTCAGAGGATTCCCCAGCTCCTCCCCTGCAGAACCCCATAGGTGTATTAGGATCCCGAGGCAGGAAAAGAAGGCAGACAAATCATTGTAGGATTTATTCAGTGCCACATTTATTTCTAGGATTACATCCTGGCAGCTTGTCTTCCTCAGTGGCAGCTCCCAGGAGTTCAGGCTGGTGCCAGGAGGTGCCAGGAGCTGGAATGTTTTGTTTCCTTGCACTTGTGTTTTTCTCACACCGGGGTAAATCGCTGACTCTGGGCTGGCATTGAGGATCCCTCTTCTCACCCCAGATCAGTCTTGGGCTGATTCCTCTGAGTCTTTGGGAAGAGGAGCATTCAGAGAGCCCACCTTTTCCTCAAGGACGAGGCAGCAGGTTCCTGTTTGCTCGTGGGAACACGTGAAAGGAACTTAATAAAAAAAAAACCAATTAATTGGTTAAACCTCAGCCCAGCCCTTCCCCATCCTCCCTGCCATTCCTGAAATCACTAAAATGTTTGCAGGGGCTGCCTTTGAAGCTGTGGACTGCTGAATTGAGCTCTGTTATTAGGAAGGCTTGGTTCCCATTCCAGGGGAGCTGCTGTGGGCAGTAATTACCCCTTGGCTCTCCCTGCCTGAGAACTTGCAGCTCGGGGCAGCAGCCCTGATCTTATCAGCGTTTGTTCTACAACAGTTTTCTTTCTGAGAGCATCTGTTTCACTTCCTAAGGCTTAACTCTGCCCACAAAAGGAATTTCTGTGGATTCTCTGATAATCCTGAAATTGCTGCCCCAGTCCCTTTTCATTGACCCAACCCATGGTGCAGGGGAGGGCTCATCCCCAGGTGGGTATTTCAGCAGATTCCTGGCCTAAAAAACCTCTGTAAAACTGCTGTGCAATGTGAGGAGGTGCAGGATGAGCCTTGGTTTCTCAGGAGGAATTTTTACTCCTTTGCTCTGGAAGGATTTTGTCCTGTAGAGCATGGGAAGTGTTCATCACCTCGGCAGCTCAGGGGTTAACTCTGGCCTGGCATTGGCAGCCAGAATTGCCCTGGGCATCTGAGCTTGGCTCTAATCAGCTATTGCAGGTGCTGCAGAGTCATCCCAAAATGGGCTGGGTGGAATCCCTGCTGCAGCTTGCAGCGGGAAGGGGCAGCTGAGGGGCTGCGGTGGTGCCCGAGGTGTTGGTGGCACTGGGAGGGCACTGGTGGCCCCAGAGGTGTCAGTGGCACAGAGAGGACTGTGATGGCATAGTGTGGGTTGTGGTGGCTGAGGGAGGGCTCTCTGAGCTGTCAGTGGCACAGGCAGGGCTCTGGTGGCCCTTGAGGTGTTGGTGGCCCAGGCAGGGCTCTGGTGGCCTGGCCCCTCCAAAGCTCCCGTGATGCCCTCTGGGGTTTATTGTCTTCTCGTGCCCTCTGTGCAGAGCAGGAGCTTCGTGTTGCCAGCAGCAGTGCCAGGGCCGCTGGGTGCCACGCTCCCTTGCTGGGCAGAAGGGGTTTGACTGTGCCCCTGCAGCACCTGGGGTGATTTCCCTGCCCTGGAGAGGATCCCTGCTGAGTTCTGGGGGCTGGGGACGGTCCCAAGGCTGTGGTGGGAGGAATATTCCCTCAGATCCGAGCTGAGAGCTTGGAAATGGCCTGTTCCATGGATAAATACCATGGAAACTGCAGGCAATGAAAGGAACTTAATATGAACGAATTTAGCTTTCCATGGATGGACGAATTCAGCTTTCCTTGGATGGACGAATTCAGCTCTCCATGGATGAATCCAGCTTTATTCCCACCTGCCATTCCATGCTCTGCGCCCAAACCAGCTGTGCTCCATCCCCACACCCCCACCCTCCCTGAGCAACCCTCTCATTGTCCCTGGCAGTGGGAAATGTCCCTAACCCTTCCCAGAGCAGCAGGAGGAGGTGCAGAAGGTGCCCAGCACCCCTCAGCTCAGGTCACACCAGGTGACAGCCGTCCCTGCTGCTTTGGTGGCCATATGGCCAAGGCCTGGTGCCTTCAGCTGCCCCTAAGCTCCTTTTCCCAGGAGGTGCTCTCGAGGTCCCAGGATAGGGCTGTGGAAAATGGGATGGATTTATTCTGCTTGTCCTCTGCCTTTCTGGTCTAATCACCCTGTTTTTTTGTTTCTTTCCTAGAGAAAATGTGCCTTTGTTTGTCCTAGAGCCAAATCTGTTCTGTTTAACTTTTCAAAAGTTTTATTCCTGGGAATTATCCCAAGTTCAAACCCACTGGCAGGAGGGAATTGCCTCCTTTAATCCCTCTTCTTTCTCATCCCTGCCCTCAAATGGAGTGGAATAAGCTCTCAGCATGACCAGAATTCCCTCTGGAAGCAAGTTCTGCCCTCTGGATTTATATCCCAGGGAAGGGAGCAGCCAAAGGGACGGGTCAGAAAGCTGAACCTGCACAAATCCCTGAGCCTTGGAGTGTGCAAGGTCCAGGCTGGGAAATTCCTGCTGCCTCCTTTTCCTCCCACTGTGCCTCATTCTGGCTGCTCCATGGGTTTGATCCCAGTGAGCAGTTTTAGGAGCAGCTGGATGCTTCCATAATTAGCCAAAAATCGGTGGGTTTAACCTCTGCTGGAGAGAGAGAGAGGCTTGGGGAGAAAGGACATTGGGATGGATCCTCCCGTGAGCAAACCCGGCCTGGAGAGGGCTGGGAATTGATCCTGTGCCACAAACAGCTGACACAACAGAAGTGGCAATAATCCCCCATTAAATATCTCTCAGTTGATGGGGCTCACTGGGTAATTGACTTTCCAGCAGGAATTAGTGGCTCAAACCAAATCAGCAGGCATTAGGGAGCTCCTGCCGGGCCTCGGGATGGGGCACGGAGCCGTGCACGAGCTGTTCATCTTCCTCATTCAATGTGTGCCTCACAGCCAGATGATGCTGGGATTTTGGGGGGCTGGAGCATCTCCAGAATTCCCAAGGGGTGCTTATGGAGTCCTGGGACCTTTTCTCCCCATGTGTTTTCCTGGGTGGATTTTGCTCTTCTTTCCTTTTTCCAGCACGCACTGGATCGGGACTCCACAGAGCAAGTTGGTGTTCTCAGGATACCTGGATTTATTTCAGGATCATCCTGGCCTTCCATCCAGCTGGAGCTGCTGGTTTATTTCAGAATTCAGAATTTCTTTCTCCAGAATTCCCAGGGCGTGCTTTTGGGGGTGCTGGACCTTTTCTCTCCATGTTTGGCAGGGTGGATTTGGCTCTTCCCTTTTCCAGCACACGCTGGACTGGGACTTGATGGAATTGGTGTTCTCAGGATGCCTGGATTTATTTCAGGATCATCCTGGCCTTCCATCCAGCTGGAGGTGTTGAAGCACCTCCAGAATTCCCAGGGGGTGCTTTTGGGGGTGCTGGACCTTTTCTCTCCATGTTTGTCCGGGTAGATTTGGCTCTTCCCTTTTCCAGCATATCCTGGACTGGGACTTCACAGGGCAATTTGGTGTTTTCATGATGCCTGGATTTATTTCAGGGTTATCCTGGCCTTCCATCCAGCTGGAGATGCTGGTTTCCAGCCCTTGGAGACCATTCCAACATGGTGATTTCCCAAGTGGAATAGGGCCTAACCAGACTAATCCTTTTAAGGAGCCTTAATCCAGCAAAGTGGAGCTTTCCATTTCTCTGGGGGAAAAATCCACATCCTCCTGGGAGTCAGGGCACCTGGGCTGGCAGGCAGCTGTCCTGAGGGATTATCCCCCTCCTTCTGCTCCTGCTTTTCCAGGGGAGCACGGGGAGGATGGCAGAGCTCTCCCAAGGGTGTCACCTGGAGATCAGGAAGGAAGGGTGGCACTTTCACCAGAGGCTCTGGGAAAAAAGATGGGCACAAGGAGCAAAATCGGCTCTGTAGGTGCTGGATCTCATCCCAGCAGAGCCACAGAGGAGCTGGCATCATGTTCTTTAGGAGGGATGGGAATGTGACTGGGAGGTGAAATTCCACTTCCCAGGATGTGAAACCCCCCACTCTGAGGCTCCCCTAATGGGGAAACCCCTAAAAAGTGTAGTGCTAAAATTAAGAAACAAACAGAACTTTTCATTTTTTCAGTCTTCAGGTTGTTGTTTATTTTTTCTCTTATCAACAATTCAGCACACTGTAAAAGCACCCAAAAAATCACAAAACACACAAGTTGAAAGCCTTTTAATTAACTCTTAAAACATATTTTATTGCTACCTTTTTACCAATAGCTAATTATTTTTCTGTCCACACAACATCTATATTACAGCTCCCAACACTGCAGAAAATTGAGCAGATGAAGAACAAGAAGGAGATCAAACAACACCCAGAATCCTTCATCTTGTCTTCTATCTACCTCTATACTAAAACCCCAAAACTCTACATTTTTTACCCTGTGATAAACTGTATTATTTATTTCACACACTCCTAGATTCCAGTTCATCCCAAAGTTTTAGAAGCTTTCTCCATGGGTGAAGATTAAAAGCAGTGTTCTCCTGGGGATCAAAACTCAGACAGAGAAATATTCCCTATACCCTGAGTTCGAGCACCAGGGAGCTGGGACAAAACCACAAATCCCTTCCCCACCTTTCTCACCACCCGGGGCTAAGCCAGCAGCTGCTTTTCTGTGTGTTTGTGCCTCAAAATCCTAAAAATTCTGGAGCCTTTCCCTCCATGCTGTGCAATTTTTGCCTCCCCAGAACGGCAGCGTGAGCTGGAGCGAGGAAGGCGACGGCTGCCGGGGAAGGGAAATCTCCCGAGACTTTGCCAAGGTCTGTCTGGGGAATTTGGGAAGGGAAAATTTGGGGAATCCTCCCCCTGATCCATGGCAAAGCCCTCCCTGCAAGGAATTTGTGGGAAAACTGCTTTTTTCTGCAGTTTGGGGTTGGTTTGTTGCCTTGTATTGGGTTCAAATATTTAATTCTTATTGAAATAAGAATTAACGAGAAGATTTTGGATGTTTAAAAGCTTTAATCCAGTTTTTCTCTGGCTGGGCGAAGAATATTCTCCCTCTGGAATGCTCTGCTCTTGGATTTGAATGTGTCACAGCAGCTGAACTCTGCTCTTCCCAGAGCTTCCCAGGAAGCCAGCCCCAAAAAGCCCCTCTCTTTTGGGATGCAAAAGATTCCCTGCCTAGGGAATTTCATTTTAATGATCTGGGCGTTGTAAGCCCAAATTATATGTAATAAATATTCATAAAAGTTATAATAACTTTTATAGTAATAAATAGTAAATATTCATAAAAGTTTCTATTTTATAAATATTTCTATTTAAGGAAATATTTATATTTTCTAAATAGTTATATTAATATAACATTTCTATTTTATAAATATTTATTATATATGCTATAAATATAAAATATTTATAAATGAATAAAATTATAAATAATACATTATACCTGTAGCAAATAGATTTTTGGGCTGGTTTCTGGCATTTCTGAAGGATTTTGGTTTATTTGGAAGCAGGATCCATTTCTGGGGATCCATTCCATTTCCGGGGATCTTTTTCATTTTCATTTTCCATGTCTGGGGATCCATTCCACCTCTGGGAAACCATTCCATTTCCGGGGATCTTTTTCATTTTCATGTTTCTTTTACATTTCTGGGGATCCATTCAGTTTCTGGGGATCCATCCAATCCCTCACTTTGCTTTGTCCCCCCAGCTGTACGAACTGGACAGCGATCCCGAGCGCAAGGAGTTCCTGGATGACCTCTTCATC
Source organism: Peucedramus taeniatus (assembly GCA_013400575.1). Lineage (NCBI taxonomy): Eukaryota > Metazoa > Chordata > Aves > Passeriformes > Fringillidae > Peucedramus > Peucedramus taeniatus. The sequence goes on along the minus strand of WBNO01026553.1, from coordinate 50,504 downwards.
TTCATGCAGAAGAGGGGTGAGTGACCTTGCCTGGGATCACAGGAGGGAAACGGGGCAGGACAGGGGATTCACCCTCCTGAGCCTGGGAAACAAATCCTGGAACTTGGGGTGTTGCCCGTGCGTTGGAGGACAGCAGTAGGGAAGATCTGCCCTTTAATTTAAATTAAATTAATATAATTAAATTAATTTAAATTACTACATTTTTTTTAATTAATTTAATTAATTAATCTAATTAATTAATTTAATTTAATTCACCTTCAATTTCTTCACTTTCTGATGTAGTGCTGGTGTTTCCATGCCCTGAAGGTCCCAGGAACCTTTTCCTGGGCATTCCCAGGGTGCCAGTGATCCCAATCCAGTTCTCAGGGCAGACTGGTGATAATTAAAATGTGTTTAATTGGGGTGTTGAGTAACAGAAGCACCTCGGGATGTTTGGGGTGCCCTCTTGTCCCTCCAAGGGTGTCAGTGGCACAGAGAGGGCTCTTGTGGCAGAGGGGGTGCTGTGGTGGCCCAGGGAAGGCTCTGGTGGCCCCCAAGGTGTCAGTGGCCCAGGGAGGGCTCTGGTGGCCCAGGGAGGTTTGTGGTGGCCCCTGAGGTGTCAGTGGCACAGAGCAAAGTGTTTCTAACATCCCAATCCAGGCTGAAGAGCTGCCAGGTTCCCAAAAACCCCAAATCCAGCTCCTCTTCTGAGAGCAAAGTGTTTCTGACATCCCAATCCAGGCTGAAGAGCTGCAGTATTCCAGTATGCCCAAAAAATCCCCAAATCTGGCTCTCCTTTGAGCCAAGTGTTTTTAACATCCCAGTCCCAGACTCAGGAGCTACCTGGTTCCCAAAAAAACCCAAATCCAGCTCCTCTCCAGAGAGCCAAGTGTGAAGAGCTGCTCAATTTGCTCCTGGTGTCTGTGGGGGTAGGAAGCAGCTCTGCCAATAAAAATCCTGCTGCGAAAACCTAAAACCCAGGATTTGCGGCTGTCCAGGAGGAGCTGAGGGATCAGAAACTGCAAAGATTAATGGGATTTCACAGGAGCTGCAGGGATGAAAAGGTTGGGATGGTTTTGGGATGCCCCTGGGAAGGAGCAGCCGTGGAACAGCTCTAACACAGATCAGATGTGCAGGGCTGTCCCCAAAAGCCATAAAAGGGCCCTGGAGCAGCAGAAACCGTGGAAGGGGAACAGGAGGGAGGCTGGAACTGTCCTCTGTGGGGTTTTCTTCCTGGAGAGAGCTGGAAGTGGCCTTTGTGGGGTTTTGTTCCTGGGAGGGCCAGGTGGGCACAGGGAGGGTGGAACAGCAGGGCTGGGGGTGAGGTCTTGAGAAGGCTGAGCTAGAACTGAGACTAGACTGAGCCCAAGAATAAAGCAGGGATTTATTAAAAGGATTTCCTCAATGGATCCACCTTGGGCAGCACAAGAGCCCAGCCAGGGCTACAAGATGAACCCAAAACCTAGCCAAGATGGTCACAAAATGGACAGCTGGTCACGAGGTCTCTCACTTTTATAAGTTCTGCTCCATTTGCATATTGGAGTTAATTGTCCAATTACAGCTCCAGCCCACCAAGTCCCATCCTTCTTGTTTTCTCTCTTCAGTCAAAGATTGCAGCTCTCCATGGGATTCCCCAGGATCAGGGATTGCAGCTCTCCATGGGATCAGGGATTGCAGCTCTCCATGGGATCCCTGTTTCTTTTTATCTCAACTCTGGAGACCAAAACCCCATAAATCTCGGGCTGAACCCCTGAACCAGGCAGGATTTGTCCTTGGAGAAGGATTTGGGCAAACCAGGAGCTGAAGCAGTGCAGGGGTGGAGTTGATTTGCTGCTGTAAAATGAATTTTCCCTCTGTTCAGCTGGGAATTCCCACACCCCACGGAATTACTGTGCCTCCCTTCAAAGAAACATGAAATTTTTGAGATTTGGCTCAGTATTATTTTAAATCTTTGTGGACTCTCCTGGGGAAAACCTGTTCCTTCTGGCTGCCTGATACAGCATCTCCTCTGAACATATTTGGAGTGGGAAGAGCAGCTTTTTATTTACCTGCTCCAGGTTGTGGCTTAAAAATGTCTTTTCCATGCCTATTTTGAATCCTATTTCAGTGGGATTTCAAGGTCTCTGTGCTGAACAAACCCTGGGGATTTTCACCTCCTTTGTTCCTTGCTGTAAAATGGACACTTGTGTGAGGAAATTGGATCAGGAAGGTGGGAGGTGATTGGGAAAGCAGAGCTGGGTGTGATTAAATGCTCTTTGTGCAGAACAAGTCCTGGCTTAGGCTGCTGGAAATCCCTGTGTGGCAGGGAATGTCTGGCATGGAGGCCAAGCAAAGCCCTGAGATTCCCTGGAATTTGGCTCAAACCCACCTTTGGGGCAGTTTTCCTCAGTCTGCATCTTCAGGTTGGGGTCTGTCTGCCAAGTTTGGCCAAGGGAGGGTGGAGAGGAGGAGAACAAAGCCCTGGGGAGGTGTTGGGTGGGAGGGAGAGGATGGTCCCAATTAATCCCTCAGCCATGGGTGTGCCAAACCCCCTTCCCCAGGTGATTCTTGGGTGTGATCCCAGCCATTCCAGGTTTTCATGGGGCTCATCTCTTCCAGGAGCTCCATCATGGGACAGAGGGGACACTGAGGTCCCTCTGGGTTAACCTCCGAGGCTCCCTGGAACACTGAGACTTTATTGACTTAGCTAATCAACAATTGTGCTTTTTTTATAGTTTTGTTCAAGGCACCTCCTTTTTCTTCAAGATTTTCTAATTCCCCAGCTGCTGTTTAATCCCGCTGATGGTTGCTTTTTTTTTTTTAAGAGGCTTTGGAGCAAGTGCCCAGTTAGGTGTAGGTGATCTGGGCACCCGTGGGTGCACCCACACTTTGTGCCACGCGCTCTTCTCTTAGGCAGGTGCTGTTACTCACAGCATTTACTATTGACATTTACACCCTGTGCTGCCCTGGTAGTTACTACTCTCAGTGAATAGCAGGGGGGATCATTCTGACAGCATTTTCAAATATTTCTCATGCCTACAGGGTTCTGGCTGCAGCAGTGAGATGTGAGGCTGCATCTCACCCCTGAAGGCTGCAGAACTCTGTCTTCAAGGGGAACATGTATTCAGCTATAGGGTGCTAACATCAATAAGGCATAATTAAGAAAATGTCATCAGTTTCCAGATGTGATTTTTAAGGTAACACAAAACTATTTTGCTAAGGACATCCTCTGAATTTCCGCTAGTTGTAGGGGCCATATCAGATATATCTACTGCAGTTCAAGAGCTTAAGAAGGGGAAAAAGCTTTCAAGGGAAATACAGGTTGGATATTAGGAAAGTTTTTACAGAAAGGGTGATAAAGTTCTGGAATGGTCTGCCTGGGGAGGTGGTGGAGTCACCATCCCTGGATGTGTTTAACAAAGCCTGGATGTGGCACTGGGTGCCAGGGTTTAGTTGAGGTGTTGGGGCTGGGCTGGACTTGATGATCTTGAAGGTCTCTTCCAACCTCATCATTCTGTGAATTCTGTGGGAGGCATTACCTCAAAGGCCAGAGATGTTTAAGGCTCCAGTCATCCTTCTTCTGGGAAACCCTTTATCCCAGAAATCCAGGTTGTGGCTGCCTTTCTACTCAGAAAACCAGGAGCCCTTGGGATGACTGCTTTCCCCTTCTACATTTCTCAACTCTGCATCTTCCCTTTCCCAGCAGGAACAGACTCCTCGTGCCCCTCATTTGGCTGGGATGAGCCAAGTAGTGGGGCTGGCCTGAGCCAAGGGACAGGGCTGGGATGAGACAAGTTCTGGGGCTGGGATGAGACAAGTTCTGGGGCTGGGTTTCTGCTGAGAGGCAGAAGTTGTTTTCCGAGGAAGCTGGGAGAGGAGTGTGGGAATCCTTAAAATCAGAGAGTTTTGGGAAAGTTGCAAAAGGCAGGCCTCAGACACAGCAGAACTGCAATTAGAGCTAAGCAGTAGCCATAAGATTTGTCAGCAGAAAAGTTATATGAGAAGTAGAAAAGTAAGGACAGCTAGAACAATGGTCTGTGTATTAACACTTGGCTAGAATAACTCCCTAAGCTGCAGAAAAGTTTATCTAGCAAGATATTAGGAAGTTCTATGCTTAATAATAGAGCTCTGTGCATTGTGTTTTAATGCTTACAAGCAGGTATTGTACTCAAAATAAGCAAGCATTGTTTTAACTGAAGGTATGTGTGCTTATAGTGGTTGGATAGAGCTACTGTCAATGCTTTTGTCCTGGGAGGGCCAGGTGGGCCCTTTGTGTGATTGGTCAAAAAACTTTTAAAGTGAGTTATAACACTGAGTTCTGTGGCTGCTGCTGGGGATGTGAGCTGCTGGCATCTTCCCACTGTCATAGCCATGTAATGAGAGTGATGCTGGACAATAAACAGTTCCAGATGTGTCCCACAGCAGCCCTGTCCTGTTCATGGTTTGTACATAAACCCCTGGCCAGCAATAAGGAGGATCTTCCTCTGCCTTCCTCTTGCTCTTGGAGCCGGGCAGGGCTGGGGGCAGGAGCCTTGCAAGTACAGTAAAATGAGTTTACCATCAAAAGGCAACAAGTCTTGTGCCATGGCCCCGGCTGCTGACCTTTCCCTCTGGAATCCTGCCCCCTGGCCCCGAGCTCATTAATCCTGGTGATGCCAGATGACAGTAATCCATCACAGCCCTGACAGCCCTGCCCGGCACAGCATCCGCCGGGCTCTGCCCTTTCAGCCTTTCCTGGGGCAGCGCTGGGCCTTTCCAATAAAAACCTTCCTTTATCGCCTTCCTGGGCAGGGCTGGGGGAGGAGGGGGCACCACATCCCTCTGGAAAACACCAGGAATTCACCGGGGCCAAACCCCGACTCACTCTCTGCGGGATCCGCGGGGTGGTGTTGGGACAGTGCTGGAGGAACACGTGGAAAATGGAATTATTGCAGCTCCAGGAGCAGTTCTGAGCCTGCTGCAAAGCTTTTCTGCTGCACAAAGGAATTTTATAATTTAACCAAGCTCGAGATTTTATCTCGGTGGATAAATTTGTATTCTGTGTGTAAACACATTTAGCTGGGTTTATAAATGAAATTTCAGGGCACTTTGGTCCTGTTTAAAGCACAGCTGAGGGGGGGAAGGTGTTCAAGGGATCCTGAGGTGATGGAATTATTTCAGCTCCTGGGAGCAGTTCTGTCCCTGTTGTAAAGTTTCCCAGCTGCACAAAGGAATTTTATTTTGGGAGGTAAAACCAAACTCGAGGTTTTATCTCAGTGGATAAATTTATATTCTGTGTGTAAACACATTTAGCTGAGTTTATAAATGCATGTTTCTATCTAAATCTGGATTTATCTGGGTCTGTAAATGAAATTTCGGAGCACTTTGGTCCTGTTTAAAGCACAGCTGAGGGAGGGAAGGTGTCCAGGGGGGTCTGAGGTGATTCAGGGAGGTCAGACCCCATTGCTGTTCCTGCTCCAGCTGGGAGCAGTTCCCTGGAAATGCTTTAGCCTTTATTCCCCAGTGCTGCAGGTGATGTTTGTGCCTCTCACAGGAGTATCTGGATTGATAATTTGTGTATTTTCCCAGCTGCTGAGCTGGGGAAATCCAGAGAAGAGTAGAAGTATGTTTGGGGGAAAGGCAGGGTATTAAAAAGCAGATAGTTGTTAATATTTTCTGAGTTGCTAAGAGCTTTATCCACTGCTCTTCCCTTTCACTCTCCATCTGGATGAGAGCTGGATGAAAGTCCCTGCTGGACAAGTTAATGCCATTCCCTAAATTGGATTGGGAAAACTCAGGTGGCTTTGGCTGGGGGGGAGAGGGGCTTCATCCTCCCCCAGCCCAGCAAAGGCTTTGCTGCTGTGGCTAATTAATGAAAGAAGGGGAATTTTGGGGGTGTCCTGGGGGCTTTAGAAGGAAATATTTCCCTGTTTTGCCTGCGGGTGTAACTCAGGTGATGAGTGACAGCTGGAGGTAACTTGATCATGCCCTGATTCCCAGTGCTGTCACCCTGAGACAAAATGGATGCTCGGGAAAAAAACAGAGGAAATTGAGAATTTTTGGGAGGGAGAGATGGAGCCACAGAGAGTTTGGAGGGTTTGGAATTCCCTCTGTGCTCCCTGAGGGATCTGTGCTCCTGAAATGTAGGAGGGGAATGTGGGATCTGCTCCGTGGGCTGCTCGGACAAAGGAAGAGGGTGGGATTGATAGAAATTGATACAAACCTGATCAAACTGCTCCTGAACACTTTGAATCTGTGAGGTTTTCAGCCCTTTAGAGCTGCAAAAATGGGCTGTTTAATCCAGCATCTCGTTAACCTGTGGGAATTGGCACCATGAGCTAATAATGCCTAATGGGATTCCCAAAGAAAAGACGGGGGGAAAAAATCCCCCTTGGATGTCTGACAGGACATCTGCAGGGCTCCTTTCATGGCACGGAATAAACCCATTTATAGGGCCATAAACAGGGGGGTCAGGGACTGCCAGCAGTGGCACCAGCCCCCCCTGGGGACTGGGGATTCCACAATTGTTCCCTACCCCCCTCCCAGCCTTCCTGCCAGGCTGGGGCTGCCCATTGTGGGGACAGGATGGGCTGGGTGGCCCTTTGATCCAGGACAGAGTTTCCCAGGCCAAATAAAAGCTCTGCCACTTCAGCTTTTTATTATTCCTTCTTCCTCTCAGTGCCTAAATCCCCTTAGTTTGGGCGTTGGCACTTCCAGGAGCTGCCAAAGGGACACTGACAGGTTAAAAATCAGATTTTCTTCCCTGTTAACCTGAAATATGACAAAACCAAGCAGGAAGGATGGAGCAGGACCTGGTTTTTGGATGCTCAGAGCTGCTGTGGCCTCGTCAGGGAATTGTTTGGGAGCACGTTCCGGGAAAAGGAGTGGGAGGCTGGAAGCTCTGTGGAAGGAGCAGCCTTTATTTACCTCTCCAGGTTGTTCCAAGTGTTGAACATGTGAGGGAGGATGGAATTCTGTGGGGGAGAGATGTTCTCCAGTGCTGATTCCCTTGGTTCTGCTGTTCCCAGGCAAACAGCGCATCCTGGGGGATGAGGGAACATTTTTATCCAAGGATTTCAACCCTGAGCTCATAAAACCCATTCAATAGTCCCAACTTCCCCTCTTTCTATTCCAGGAGCTGCAGGTTTTTATTGCTCTGCTAATTCCCTTTACCCACAGGAAAGGGTTTTCCATGGAAAGGCCTTGACCCAGTCTGCAAATTCCCTGAATTTCTTGTTAGGACAGAGAGAGATGGATCCCCCCAAGCTGCCGGTGCCCTCATCCTCCCTGTGCTCCTCTTTTGCAGGAACTCCCATCAACAGGATCCCCATCATGGCCAAGCAGATCCTAGATCTCTACATGCTCTACAAGCTGGTGACCGAGAAGGGCGGGCTGGTGGAGATCATCAACAAGAAGATCTGGAGAGAGATCACCAAAGGCCTTAACCTGCCCACCTCCATCACCAGCGCCGCCTTCACCCTGCGCACACAGTGAGTTTTAGTCTCATTATTGGGTATTTATCTGCTGTGGGACATTTGCTGTTATTGGGTGTTTATCTGTTGGTAGGTGGTTATTATTAGGTGTTTGTATTGATGGTTGTTTATTGTTGTTAGATACTTACCTGTTATTAAATACCTATTAGTAATAATTATTGGTAGTAATTTATTATTAGGAAATATTATTATTAATAATATATATAATATATTACTATAATATATATTCCATATATTCTATATATTCATAGTGTAATATAATAATTAGTAGTAGTATTAGTAAATATTTAGAATAGAGACTAGCCAAGGTAAAGCCTCTAAAGGGGGGAAATGATGCCTCAACATAACGAGATCCTGAAGGGAATTCCCACCCTTAACTCCCTCAGCCCTGGCCTTTTTGCCTCCTTTTTTCAGTTGTGAGGGAATTCTGGATGATTTATATACAGTATTTCTGTTCTGAGGGAATTCTGGATGATTTATAGACAGTATTTCTGTTCTGAGGGAATTCTGGGTGATTTTTAGTCAGTATTTCAGTTTTTATGGAATTCTGGGTGATTCTATGATTGCATTTCACTTTTGGGGGAATTCTAGTGTATTTAAAATGAAATTCCAGTTGTGAGGGAATTCTGGGTGATTTATAGAAGATATTTCAGTTGTGAGGGAATTCTGAGTCCTACCTTTTTCAGAGCCCCAAAGGGGGAAGCTCCTTCCCATTCCCACAGGCCTATAAACCTGTGGCCAAAACTCCTCCAAAGGGGTTGAGTTTGGTGCTGCTTGGTCCAAATACCTTGGACATGGGGAATTCCTAAAAAAATCCTTGAATTAAGAGTTGTGGTTCAAGATCTGGGTTCTGAGGATTGGAGATTCTCTGTTGTGAGGGAGTCCTGGGTGATTTAGAAATGGTGATTCAGTTGTGAGGGAATTCTGGGTGATAATATCTCATTTGTGAGGGAATTCTGGTGTGTTTATAGATGGAATTCCAGTTGTGAGGGAATTCTGATGATTCATAGATATTTCAGTTGTGAGGGAATTCTGAATGATTTATAGTCCATATTTGTAGATAATATCTCAATTGTGAGGGAATGATGGATGATTTATGGACAATATTTCAATTGTGAAGGAATTCTGCATGATTTATAGATGATATTTAATTTGTGAGGGAATTCTGATGATTTATAGATAATATTTCAATTGTGAGGGAATTCTTGGTGATTCTTTGAGGATATTTCATTTTGAGGGGATCCTGTGTGATTCATAGATGATATTTCATTTGTGAGGGAATTCCGGATGATTCTTCGAGGATATTTCCATTGTGAGGGAATTCTGTGTGATTTATAGCTGATACTTCATTTGTGAGGGAATTCTGGATGATCCTTTGAGAATATTCCAGTTGTGAGGGAGTTCTGGCAGACTCTTCCCCACCCTCATGGGATCAGGAATATCTAATGGCACATTTCCCTACAATCACTGAGCTGTGCTTCACCCCCAATCTCCAAAGACCCCAGACCTGCTGAGCACCTCGTGATGAGTCTCCCTTCCCCCATGCTCCCTGGATGACCCCTCTGTGTGTCCCTCTCCCCAGGTACATGAAGTACCTCTATGCCTACGAGTGTGAGAAGAAGTCTCTGAGCTCCCCGGCCGAGCTGCAGGCCGCCATCGACGGCAACCGGCGCGAGGGCCGGCGGCCCAGCTACAGCTCCTCACTGTTCAGCTACTCACCCTCCCCGCCAGGGCCTCCTTCCCTGCTGTCCTCCCCCAAAATCCGCTTCCCCATCATCGGCGTGGCGCCGGGCAGCGCCACCTGCAACCCCCGCGTGTCACCGGCCCTCAGGAAAGGTCAGCACGTCCATGGCGGTGGTGGGAACGTGGGAGCTGGCAAGGGTGGTGGTGTTGGCGATGTCCCCTGGCTGAGTGACCCCTCCTGACCGTGTCCATGCTGAACTGCATGGCCTGGGAATGTGAGAGCGGGGCACTGGTAATGTCCCCTGGCTGAGTGACCCCTCCTGACTGTGTCCATGCATGGCCTGGGAATATGGGAGTGGAGTGCTGGCAGTGTCCCCTGGCTAAGTGACCCCTCCTGACTGTGTCCATGCCAAACTGCATGGCCTGGTCACGTGGGAGCAGGGCGCTGGCAATGTCCCCTGGCTGAGTGACCCCTCCTTGCCCAGGTGATGGCGTGCCCCTGACCGTGTCCATGCCGAGCCGCGTGGCCGTGCCGGTGACGCTGGGCGGCCAGCAGGCCACCATGGCAGCCAGGACGGCCACGCTGGAGCAGCTGAGGGAGAGGCTGGAGGCAGGAGAGCCCCCGGAGAAGAAGGTGCCGCGGATGACGGAGGAGGAGCAGCGGCTGGTGCAGCAGGCGCTGCAGCGCAACCTGTTCAGCATGGCCCGGCAGATCCCCATGAAGATCAAAATCAATGGGAAAGGTGAGGCACGGCGGGCTGAGCTCCTCGGGAAGCAGCAGGGAGGGAGAGCTCCCAGCCTGGAGTGTCACACACACACGGCTGGGTCACCTCTGGGGGGCCCAGGCAGAGGACATGGCACAGGGGTGTTCAGGTGCGAGGTTTTGTTGGGTTTTTCTGCTGGGTTTATTCTCCACCTCATCCAAATCCAGCCTGGATTCAGGAGAAAAGGAGACTCAGGGGTGACCTTATCACTCTACAGCTCCTGAAAGGTGCCTGTGTTCAGGTGGGGTTGGGCTCTTTCTCCTGGCAGCACTGACAGAACCAGAGGACACAGTCTCAAGCTCACCAAGGGAAATGCAGGCTGGATATTAGGAAGAAGTTTTTACAGAAAGGGTGATAAAGTTCTGCAATGGTCTGCCTGGGGAGGTGGTGGAGTCACCATCCCTGGATGTGTTTAACAAAGCCTGGATGTGGCACTGGGTGACAGGGTTTAGTTGAGCTGTTGGGGCTGGACTTGATCTTGAAGGTCTCTTCCAACCTCATCATTCTGTGAATTCTGTGACCTTTGCCACGTTCCCAAAGCTCCAAGCTAGTCAAGTTTGGCACAGCTTGGAAGCAAGGGAAGAGCTGTTCTTACTCCAGCAGTGCTGGTTTGAGGTGCTTGGTCACAAATATGGGTGGGAAAGGTCAAAGCAGGTTCCTCTGAAGCAGCAATTCTTTTTTTCAGAACTTGTTTCTTTTTTAGATTGTATTACTTCTAAAAAATATTATTGTTTTTGGGCTTCTTCCCCAGCCTGTATTTAAATAATTCATCCTGAATCTTAGCAATGATTTCTGAGATGTCAGTGTTCCCAGTTCCTGGTACATCAAAGCCACAAGAACCAGTGATAGGGAATACAAATTTTACCCAGGAGTGCTCATTCCCTCTCACCTCACTTTTGCTTTCACCCTCAATTTTCTAAATCCAAGCACTGGGAACAATTGCAGTCTCTATAAAGAGGGACATCCTGGGGATTCAGGGATGGGATTCCCAACTTTGTAGGGGCTGTCTTGTTTTCCATGCCCTCATTTTCCCCACTGCACCATAAAAATCAGATGGAGCTTTGGGAGCTGCTCTGAGAGCTGGTTTTGATAAGCTCAGCATGGCTTGGTAACAACATTTAGGTTCAGTGTGGAGTTTTTGGGGGGATGGCCTTGCTGCCCTCCATGGAGGAGCAATCCCAGAATCCCGGCTCACCCTCGTGGAGCTTCGGGAGCTCCTGGAAGAGTTCCATATTCAGCTCTCCTCAAACACAGTTGCCCATTCCTGCCCAGACTGGGGAAAATTCTGATTTTCCTGGAGTCTCCCTGGGTTTTCCCTCCCTCCAGTGGCCACTGGAGCTGCTGCAGTCCGAGCGAGCCACAGCAAAATCCAGCTGGGAGTTAAATCCGGGCTTGTCTAGTGTGCCCCCAGCCCTTCCTTGGGACAGGAATGGCAATTTGGCCCCGGGGAAACATTTCCCAATGCCAGCGGGCTCCCAGCCTCAGCAAAGCCTTTCAGCACCTCTGTAGCCTTGTCCTGGAGTGGTTTGAGTTGAAAGGGACCTCAAAGCCAAGGACAGGGACACTTCCATCTCCCAGGGTGCTCCAAGCCCCGTCCAGCCTGGCCTTGGAATGTGGGCATTCTGTGGGGACTTCCCGTCCAAAGAGGGGACAAAGGGGGCTGTGCTCACGTCTGGGGAGGGCAGGGAATGGGATCGGTGCCCTCTGACTCTGCCTCCCTCCCTCCCTGCCTGGGACAAGACAAGGCCGACTCCGCAGCGGCGGCACTGAACCTGTCCCCCAGCGGCATTGGCAGCATCAACATGTCCGTGGAGATCAACGGCACCACCTACGCTGGTGAGAGCCCTGCTGGCGGGACAGCCCAGGGACAGCCCTCCTGGAACGGGACAGCCCTCCTGGGGGCCGGGAATGGGTGGGATGGGGGTGGTCCCTGCCAAATCCCAGCGGGAGGCAATTCTTGTTCACTGGGCTGGGCAGGAGTAGCGCCTTTCCCTTGGTGTTAGTGCTTTAAAATCTGAGGGAAGGGCTTTGAAATCTCTGTGGAAGCGTTCATAGGAAGGAGAATTGTCCCTGTTCTCCTTAGGAAGGGCTTTACTCGGCTTTCCCAGCAGGAATTGTCCCCTGGAGCAGTTCCCTTCTGCAGGCCATGACTGCACATCCTTGGGCAAATCCCAGGTGGGAGGCCTGGCTCTGCCTGACCGTAACCCACTGCTTCTCCCTGAAGGCAGAACCCATTTGGAATCTGTTTTCTGTAGGGACAGCACCCTGTGACAGGCTCCGGACACCCCTTCCCTACTGAGCAGAGGAGCCAGAGCAGCCACCCTGAGCCTCTCCATGCTGGGATGGGATCCTGGGGCCAGGAAAGGCTCCCCTTTGCCAGCCTAACCCTCTCTGTGCTGGGATGGGATCCAGAGCTCCGAAAGGCTCCCCTTTGCCAGCCTAACCTTCTCTGTGCTGGGATGGGATCCTGGGGCTGGGAAAGGCTCCCCTTTGCCAGCCTAACCCTGTCTGTGCTGGGATGGGATCCAGAGCTCCGAAAGGCTCCCCTTTGCCAGCCTAACCTTCTCTGTGCTGGGATGGGATCCTGGGGCTGGGAAAGGCTCCCCTTTGCCAGCCTAACCCTCTCTGTGCCCACAGGGGTGCTGTTTGCCCAGAAGCCCGTGGTGCAGCTCCTGGCCAGCTCGGGCACGCAGGGCTCGTGCAGCAGCAGCAGCAGCAGCAGCAGCAGCTCCCACTGCTCCCCCAGCCCTACCTCATCACGGGGCACACCCGGCGCAGAGCCCTCCACCAGCTGGTCCCTCTGACGAGCACCGGCCCAGGAGTGCACACATACCTCACCTCAAGGAACCTGCTCTCATGGCTGCACAGCAACTGGAGGATGATGATGATGATGGTGGTGGTGGTGGTGGTGGTGGTGGTGGAACCTTTCCATGCCAGCAAGTTTTCCTTCATCACCTCTTTGTCTGGCCATTTTTTGGCTTTTTTTCCCCCCTTTCCTTCCTCCCTTTTGCTCTTTGTTTCCTCCTCCTCCTCCTCCACCTCCTCCTCTTCCTCCTCCTTCCTCCTCCCCCCAGGGTTTGTGGTGTTCCCGTGGAGGGGGGGCACACCTGGCGTTTCTCAATCAGGGATGGCTCTGGGGCCATGACTCCTGGCCAGGATGTCACTAGGGCAGGGAAAGGGCTGGGGCTGGGAGCCCTGGCTCTGCTGGGAGCCCTGGCTCTGCTGGGAGCCCTTGCTCTGCTGGAGCCCTGGTTCTGCTGGAACCCTGGTTCTGCTGCAGCCAGGGGCCACCAGGGCTCCTCCCACCCAGAACTCTGTGTTTTGACAATCCTGAGAGCCGGGGGGTGCCTGGCCCTGTCCTCCCGTGGCAATCTGCTCGTGTTCCTTCCTGCTCTGTCCCCGTGTCCTCAGGGGAGGCTCCTAAGCCTCCCTCCTGCTCCTTTCCACAGTTCTGGCACCATCAGCTGCTCAGTTCTGGCTGGTGGCACCTCACCCCTCGAGTCCTGAACGTCCCTGAGTGTCCCTGAGGAGTGACAGAGGGCCTGGGCATGCTGGGGCTCCGTGCCCCCCTCTCTGTCCTGTAGCAGGGTCACTGGGATTGGTGCAGGCTCCCTGGAGCAGCTCTGGAAGTTCTGCAGGGTTGTGTTCTGAGCACAGGGGTACAGGTGGGGTGGTTAATGTGGGGATCTGGGGCTCTGAACAACCCCCTCTGATTGTACCCCAGAAGGGCAGACCTTCTGCTCCCAAGGAGGAGCAGAGCCCAGGGAATCCAGCCCTTCCTGGCCCTGGGACCCCTGGCTGGAAGCAGATCTTGAGTTCCCTGTGAACCAGCTGCTCAGGTGTCCTCGTGCTGTCCCCCTGTCCCTCTGGCCTTTCCCCATGCCCTGCCCTGGTGACATCCCTGCCATCCCTCCTGCCCCATGCTGCAGGCCTGAGTCAGGTTTTTTGAGCAGACGAAATACCTCAGATATGTACTTGTTGGGTTGGTTTTGTTTGTGTTGGGTTGGTTTTTTTTAACCTCTTCAGGAAGTATTGGCATATCCTATCGCTTGGGGGTTTTCATAGGTGGGTTTGCTGGCTTTGTGTTTGCTTTTATTTCTGTTGGCTTTTAAATGGATCACCAAAGACAGGGAGTTCAGACAAGGCTGAGCAGAGGAGCAGTGGCTTCCCTACCCTCCAGGAGCCCAGCTCAGCATCATCCCAGGACATGTGCATGACAGGACAGCAGGAAAACGGGGCAGGGGTGACCCTGGCCCGTGCATCTGTGCGTTGTCCTCGCTCTCCCAGCTCCAGGCTCTGTTGTCCTGCTGGTTCCTACTCTGTGCCCCGCAGGGCTCTCTGGGCTCAGGAGATGGGGATGCACGTGTCCTGGGAGGGATGCTGCTCCCGGGTGTCCCAGCTGCTCTCAGAGGGAGCTCTGCCCTCCCTGTGGGCGGGGAAGCTGGGCTGACCCGCAGGCTCCGTGGCGTTTCATCCTCACAGACTCCCAGAGGGTTTTCCAGCCTCTGGGACTCAATCAGATGATTTTTTCCTCCTTTTTTTGGGTTTTCTTTTGGTGGTTTTATTTTATTCTTGGGTGGGGTTGGGGCTGTTTCCTCTGAGTAGGACTGGGGCACTTTCTGCTTTTCCCTCTGCTCTGCTCCTTGGCCCTGGCAAGCAGAAGCTGCTCCAGGGTGGCGTTGCTTTGTCTCACTTGCTAATGTTGTGTTTTCTTGCACAGAAAGGCACTCGAATCACTGAACTGCTTGGACACTACTAGAGTATTAATGTTTATAAGCTTTACTCAACCTAGACTGGAACTAGCCAGGGACTAACAGATTGTTTTGTATCCAATTCAGGGAAAGAATCAGGTCGGGAAGCGTAACAGATACCTCAGTTAAATAAGCTGCAACAATAAACGGGTCCTTTTCCCAGCCCGGGGTGACAAGGACCATCCAGACTGTGAAGAGTTAACCCTTTCCCTCAGCCTGGCTTTGGCCCTGGCAGCCTGAGCTGCGGGTCTCCTGCTGAGCTGCCAGGCTTTGGGTTGGGGGTGCTGGAAACCAGCAGCAGAGCGGGGGGAGGCTGAGCGGGGGCCGCCCCAGCCCCGTGTAGTACTCAGGGTTTGATGCTGCCGGCAGGACGTTCCCGAGGGCAGTGCTCCATCCTCCCCCAGCTCCACACACCAGCCAAAGTCCCCCGGCCAGCTTGCTCCCCCGGCGCTTCCAGGGGGGAAGAGCGAGCCGAGCCTGCTCCCGGGGCTGCAGGGAAGGCACGGAGGGTGGGATCAGGGGAGGCTGTGTGTACCTGCTCGTTCCCAGGGGACTGCGATCAGATGTTCTCTCCAAACAGCTGCAGCAGCCTTGCTAACTAGTTTTCTTACCTATTTAAAAGAGAAAAAAAATAATAAAATAAGTAAATAAAAACAAATGTGATAGCCTAGGCGGTGGATAAATACCTCAACGTCTCCTTCCAACAAGTGTCTGTATATGTTGTTGTTGGGTTTTTTTCTATCTTACAGGTTATCTGAATGTTTATATTCCAATAAACTTCTACCTCTTCACACCGTGACCCCCACGCCTGCTTTGTGCCCCCGGCTGGCTCCCTGACGGTAGAGAATTCCCAGATATTCACAGAGGCTGGGCTGTGTCCTTGCAGGGGCGCTGAGGGTAAAGAATTCCCAGCTATTCGCGGAGGTTGAGCTGTGTCCTTGCAGGGGCCCTGAGCTCCCAGTTTGGAGCTGGCCCGGGCTGGAACGATGGATTCTGACGGAAGCCGCACGGGATCTCCTGTCCCAGGTGTCGCTGGAGCCGTCCCCGCCCCTGTCCCTCACCCGTCTCCCAAATCCCTTCTCTGTCACCACCTGCTCCCCACAAAAAGCGCCTCGAAGGCCTCCCCGCTGTTTGCACAGTGCTCGGCGCTGCTTTTTCCAGTCATTGAACCAGTCGGGCAGCGGCAGGGAGCCCTTCCCCGTCCCCACCTTGCCGGTGCCCCGTGCCCGCATTTGCCTTGGCCGGGTACCGGGAAGGGCGTGGATCCCTCGACCTTCCTCATCCTCACCCCCTGGAAGCAGAACCTCTGCCCTGCCCTCGTGGCCTGGCTGCAGGTGAGCTCCCCCCGGCCGGGAGAGCAGCCGGGCTCCGCTCTCAGCCTATCCCAGCCTCTGCCCACCCCTCCGGCTCTCCCAGCCCCGGCTTTTCCCCTTGGCAGCGCGGCTGGGGCGCCTCGAGGACTCCCCCGGCGCAGGCGATGCCCGGAGCAGGTAAGGCGGGGTCCCTGCGGGGTTTGTCCAGGGATCTCCCCCGGCCGCGGGGAGCTCAGCTCTCCGTGGTGCTCACCCCGAGCCCCGCAGCCCCTGCCCGCTGGAGCCGGGCCCCGCACGGGATCCTGGAGCTGGCATCCCCAAGGTGCGGTGCACACCGGCACCCCCAGCCCTGCAGTGTCCGTGCGCCCGGGCCGGACACCCTCCGGCCCTCCAACCCGCTCTCCCGGGGCTGGACGGCCGCGGGCATCGGCAGCCGCTGTTTGGGCTGGAATATAATCCCTGCTGCCCACCTCCAGCTATCCCTCCCCTCCATCCCTCCCTAAATGCCGCCATTCAGCTCCTCCCGGCCGCGACCCGGCTCCCGAACAAACAACAAAGGGCTGCGGAGAGCCCGGCGCGAATTAAGGCACCTGGGCAGGGCGGCCCGGCCCCACTGGGTGAGACAATGCCGCTTTTCTCCTTCCAACCTCCCCATTCCTTCATGGATCCTGTTCAAGCTCTGGCGCAGCCTCGTCCCGGCCCTGTTCTCCTTAATCCCTCTCTCCAGTGCTGGAAGCGAAGCCAGCGCTGGGCACGTGGGAGGTTTCCTGCCAGCACAGCCGCACAGACTGAAACTCTGTGCACCACCTATGAAACTTAGGCAGTAGATTCCAAAGGAACTTCAGCCGTCGTGTCCAAAGGTTGCTTCCCTGCTCCCTAAATGCCCAGTGTGCAGGGATGCCCTCTTTCCAGGGAGCCCGAAACTCTGCGGGCATCCCTGCAGGGAGGGACAAAATGCAGCTCCCCACCGCTCAGGGAGGCGGTTCCCCTCTTCGGGACAGGGCTTGGTTTGTCTCAGCCCTCGGGGGCTGCTGCCGCTCTGAATCCAGCTCGGACACCCCAAATCCCCGCTGGCAGGAGCCCCCACTCCCCTGACACCGTGAGCCCCCACTAACGCCCGGCTGATCGTGCCCGAGCCGCGTCAGCCCGGCAGCGGCGCTGATAACTGCCCGCTCCACAGGGCCCTTATCACGGCCGGGGTGAGGCCGGCTTTGTTCCAGCCCCGGGCCCGTGTCAGGCTGCCCGAGCGCGGCGCCGCCGCCTCCTGTCCCACCTGCTGCCTTTGGGATGTCCCAGCTCAATCCCAGAGCGGGGAGGGAGCCCCGGGGAGGGGGCACCCAGCCCGTCCCAGCTGCCGCAGCAGCCGGGGGCAGGCACGGCCCCGCTGGATCCGCCCGTTGACGGTGCCCATCTCTCTCTCTGCAGCGCACCTGCATCTCTCCCTCGGCGCGGGGCTGCCCCTCCTCTGCCTCGGCGTCCTCCTGGGCTGTGCCATGTGCTGGTGGCACCGCCGGCGCCCGGGCCGCCCCCTGGGCCGGCAGCGAGTGGAGCTGGGGGCGGCGGTGCCCGCGACCACGGTGCCCGTGCCCATCCAGCAGCAGGGCGAGGAGCTGACCGGAGAGGC
>WBNO01026553.1:11438-28926 GCA_013400575.1 Peucedramus taeniatus | reverse complement strand
TGTGTGTGTGTGTGTGCGTGTGTGTGCGTGAGAGAGTGTGTGTGTGCGTGTGTGTGTGAGTGAGAGTACGTGTGTGTGCGTGTGTGTGTGTCTGAGAGAGTGTGTGTGTGCGTGTGTGCGTGTGTGTGTGTGAGAGTACGTGTGTGTGCGTGCGTGTGTGCGTGCGTGTGTGTGTGTGTGCGTGTGTGTGCCTGAGAGAGTGTGTGTGTGCGTGTGTGTGTGAGAGTGCGTGCGTGCGTGTGCGTGTGTGTGTGTGTGTGTGCTTTCCCTGCCGCGCTGAAGTTCTCCCGAAGCCGCGGCTGTGGTGTTAAGGAGGGAGCAGCCTGCCCTGGAATCACGTTTCCACGCTGTGGAGGCATTAAGGTCTTTCCTGACAGCCCGCTTCTCTCTGACAGGATTAAAAACAGATTTAAAGCGACCGCGCTCCTCCCTCGCCTCAGAAAGGATCCCAGCTGGAGGATCCGACCGCTAACCGATCCCTCCTGCTTTGCTTCGGGATTTTACCTCTGGTCCTCTCTTTGTCCAGCGTTTCCACGGGGACAATTAGGGGCTGGGAGCGGGAGGGGGCCTCTGGTGACGGGAGGGTTCTGGAAGAGAGGCCAGAGCTGTGCGGCCGCAGTGGGCTGGTGCTGCTGGGGCTGCTGTGGTTCCACTGGTTGGACTGGGCAGGTGCAGCCAGGCAGGAGCTGAACTCGTCTTTAAATTCCTAAGATGCTCTCCAGATTAATTTCTCTCCCCAGCCTGGCTTTTGTTTACTTGAAGGAGGTGGATTGTGAAACAGAGCTGGCGCACACAACAGGCTTTTCCTTTTTTGTTTCCGTCTGATGGGTAATTTGGAACAGATCTGGGTGAAAGCAGGCTTTTGTTGGGTGAAAACAGCCTTGTCCCTTCAGTCTCAGCCTCTTTGAGGAGACCTGAGTCCTTCAGGTCATCATTTCTGCTTCCTGTGTCCCCCCAGAACACACTGAGGAGTGTCTGGGCTGATGCTGGACAGAGCTGTGGGGTTTGTTTGGGTACTTCAGCAGTGACTCAGAGCCACGGCTGCTCCAGCACAGTCTGGAATTTTGACCCACTCTGGGATGCCCTCCCCACGTACCCCGTTAAGCTGCCAGCAGCAGAGCTGGTTGTTGACAGGGCAGGGAGGTGCAAACAGCAGAAATCCCCCTTTCCAGGCTGAAGGTCTGGGGTGGTGAAGGTTGCTGGGTGACGGCATCGACCTGGCCGGAGCGTGCCCGGGGTCATGGCCGGGGAGCCACAGCACTGCTTTGATTTCAAATTGCATCATCTTCTACCTAAAACACAGCTCCTCTCTCAACGGGGTGTGAACAAGCCTCCAGTGAAATCTGTGTTTTGGGGTCAGAAGCAGGGAGAGCTGCCCTCATCACTGATGTGCCCACAGTGTACCCAAAACCTCGTGTGTGACACCTGTGTGTCAATGCCTACACAGCTGAGCTTGGTCTGAGCTCTCCTGGCCCCTCCTGATGCAGAGTTTGGCCATTGTGTCCTGGGAATTGTTGCTCGAGGGGCAGGAGCTTGGTGAGAGATTTTCCTTCTGGCTCTTGCTGATGATCTGTGGAGCTGCTCTGTGTGTGCACTCCGAGGGCTCGGTGCCCTGGGACCTCCTGTCCCCCCTGGGGTGACAACCAGAGCCCTGCTGCTGCTCCTCGTTTGGTTAAGAGCTAATGAGACACCTTCTCGAGGGAGGAGGAACGGTGACAAACACCTCTGTGCAGTGGCACAGGTGGCTCAGGTGGAATTGTGGAGTGTTGAGGGGTTGGAAGGGACCTTAAAGCTCATCCGGTGCCACCCCCTGCCATGGGCAGGGACACCTTCCACTGTCCCAGGGTGTTCCAAGCCCCAGTGTCCAACATGGCCTTGGACACTGCCAGAGATGGGAGCCCACAACAAAGCAGGCAGCCCAGCTGGAGCCCTCAGAGGGTGGTTTTCCCCCAGCTCCTTAAAATATGGGAGTAGCTCTCTGTTTCCTCTCCAGAACTTCTCCTCACTGGTCAGAGTTTGAGGTGCAAAAAGATTGGAAGCTCCTGGCACAGGGAGTGGGAGCAGGAGGATTTCTCTGTGGTGGCAGGACCCAGGGGAACAGCAGGGAGCTGTGACAGGGGCTGTCGCTGTCGAGTCAGGGACAGGAAAAAATACTTCAGTTTCAGAAGGCGAAATAGAATAATCTTTATTAGGAAAAGTGTGACTTTTATAATGCGACTCACTAAGCTGAGACCTGATTGGTCTCAAAGTGAAAACCTCTCACACCATTAGTGAACTATGAATAGCACTCTCTGGAGAATCACATCTATAAACCACAGGTGCAGAAAGAGAGTTTGTTTTAATTCTTTTCTCCAAGTTTCCCAGGCTTGGCCTAGGAGAAATTCTCTCTGTTCTCTTTTCGACTGAACTGAGAACACCCACAGGGGGCATTGGGATGGACACTAGGAAAAGGTGCTTTTCTCCAGAGAATGAACCAGGCACCGAACCCAGGAGACAGGGTGGGATTGCTGGGGCATCCCTCGGGGTTCCGGAGTCCCAATACTGCAATTCCACCACTTAGCCTCAGCGGGACTGTTCCAGCATTCCCAGATTGGTGCTGCCGGGCTCTAAGGCCGCTGTCTGTGTGCCGCAGCCACGAGAGGATGCCTTACCAGCGCCGGTGCCGGCGGGACAGCGATGCCTACAGGCTGGAGGAGCGCAGCCCGTCCTTCGGCGAGGATTATTACCCGGCACGCCCGCGCGCCTGGCGGCGCTCCCGCGGCCGGGAGCAGCACCGGCCCAGGAGATACCCGCAGCACTGCCGCAGGCACAGGAGCAGGTCTTGTAGCAGTGCCTCCTCGGTGAGTAGCATCCACAGCGAGCTCAGGCTTTAACTGTTCTTGCCTCCCTCCAGCTCCGGGCGCTCTGGGTGAGTACCTCGAACCCCGTTTCTGTGTTTGTTGTGCGGTCCCCAATCTGTGTCGTGCTCAGCGGGGAGCGTTCGTCGCTGTGGGGTTCTGCCGGGCCGGCCCCTGTAGCCTTAATCCGTGAGGGAGCTTAGCCGTGTTCTTTAGGGCCGGGGAAGGGATCAGGGAGAGCTTCCAGTGGCACTCATGTGATGCTGACGAGGGAGAGCCTGGGCCCGGGGCCAGCCCTGCTCCCAGGGATCCGTACGGCTCGGCTTTATCTGAGGCCAGGGATTCGCTTCTGCCTGCGGCTGCTGCTGCTTCTGGGGGGTTTGGTGTGCAGCACTCCTTGGTTTGGCTTCGTGTCTGGATCCCCTCCCAGGTGGGACTGGTCAGCCCAGCTCTCCGGAGCTGTTTGTAAGCCCTGTCAGTTCTCAGAGAGAGTCCCACCTTCCGAGGGTACACCTGTGTCCTCTCCCTGTTCCCACTTGGATTTCAGCTTCTTGCACACTTCACCCTGAACCGCAGCATTCCTTCCAGGGATTAACTGGGAATGTCTGGAGCTGGGTGGGGGGGGCTGGTCACAGGCATGCCCTGGAAGTGGTGTGAGGTGTCAGACCGAGCACTTCAGCTCTTCCCTCCTGTGAGGAGGGACACTCTCCTGCCACTGAAATGTTACCACAGCTGAGTGACCAGCTCTGATACCAGCAGCTGGATAATCTGCACAGCTGGGAACTTCTGAGCTCCTCCTTTTGATTCCTCTCCAGCCAGCTTTGGAATTTGGGTGTTGAGGGAGCCAGGGCTGTGCTGGAAGCGCAGGGAGTGTGCGGTGGTGATGCTGTGCAGGTCTGGGCTGGCAGGAGCTCAGTCCTCCAACAGACACCTCACAGCTGTCCGAGCTCTCCTCCTGCCTTCTCCTCTGTTTCAGCTGATTTGGGGGAGTTTTGATCTTAGTTCATTATTTTGGACCTGCTGGGGAGGGGGCAAGGGGCACAGAAGAGAAGCCTGCTAGAAGTTCAGGCATGGAAGTGTCAAGGTTTTCGTGAGTTCCTTTGGCTGCAGGGATTGTAACTATTTTGAAAGCGGACTAGAACAAGGTGAGGAATTAGGGCAGTTTGCTTTGTGGACCCCGGGTCCTTGCAGGAACGTTGGGCTGGTTTACCAGTAGAAGCTTGCCAGTAGCAGGGTGTGAACATCACCTCAGACTTCAGCTGCCTGAAGTGTTCCCTGGGGATTGATTTACCAGTCCTGTTCCTAAAGCTCTCCCAGTTCCAAAAAGGCCGATTTGCCCCAGGGGCTCTGCGAGCAGCCAGCTGGGCACATGGATTTAGGATCGGCGTGGCAGAAAGTTTCCCTTCAGGAGGGGAAGGGCTGGTTCCCAGCTGGGCAGGACACAGCTCTGGGAGCTGCATTTCCCAAGGCATAAAGAGCAGGATGCACAGAGGGAAAAAACTGCTACTGCGGCTTCTACTGGGCAGCCTGTCCCAACCAAGCACATGACGTTCTGCTGGCCAAGGCCTCCTTCTCCCGTGCCTCTGGCAGCATCCTCCGTGGGGAACAGAGGATTCCTCCTGCAGCTTCCCACCCTGGAAGAGGCATTTCCCTGCCCTAGAGGCTGTAGCTAATGAGAGAAGTTTTCTTGCCGTACCTGTAGCTGTTGATGACTTTTCTGTTTTGAAGTTAGTTTTGTGTCTTGACGTGTCCCTTGCAATATCCCTATCGTTATATATGCTGTGTGCCTTATGAAATGCTGGGATCTGGAAAATCCACCCACCGGCGGCCCCGTCGTCTCTGCAACCTTTGAATGCCCGCTCTGACGGCCGTCCCGGGGGGCGGTGAGTGCAGAGAAGCCAGCAGAGCAGTAAGCGCAGCAGGAGCGTGGAAGATGACAAGGAAGGTCACCTGGTGTGCAGGATCGGCGATTGGCTTCAAGAGCGATGTACAGCCACCTTTCGTAAAACTTTACCTCTACTTTTACCCCCGGGTTAGCCCAGATCTCTCGTCCTGTACTGGAGGGGTCTCTAGTGTTTGATTTACTGACCAGTAACTTGCCTGAGGCAGAGCGTAGACGCTTGAGTTTTAAAGAGTGTAGCAGTGAGAGACAGTTGTTGTGTTTGCTCTGAGGTTTTGTTGGTGTGAAGTGGCAGGAGCCCAGCTCTGGCCGAGCCCCCAGGCTCACACCAGCTCCTGTTCTCTCTCCTAGATGAGATCGTGGGCAGCCTCGGCGAAGGCACTTTTGGAAAAGTGGTGGAGTGTGTGGACCACGCCAGGTGGGCTCCTTCCCCTGCATCTGTCCCTTGAGCATCACGGGGTGTGGCAGTTCCACCTGGGCTCCACAGGACCAAGTTTGTCACCTCCCACCTGTCACTGCTTTCCTCAGAGCGAGGGGAAAGGGCCTGGCTCAAACCTCAGCCCCCTCCAGAATTTACAGGCTGGTGTGTTAAGGGAAGCATTCTATTCTATTCTATTCTATTCTATTCTATTCTATTCTATTCTATTCTATTCTTAGACTAGAATAGAATATTAGAATATTCTTAGAATATTCTAACATTCTAATATTCTAGAATAGAATAGAATATTCTAATATTTTAATGTTCTAGGATTGAATAGAATATTCTAATATTCTAGAATAGAATAGAATTGAATGAAATAGAATCGTGGAATATCCTGAGCCGGAAGGGACCCACACAAATCATCCAAGTGCAGCTCCTGGCCCTGCACGACACCCCAGCAGTCCCACCCTGGGCATACCTGAGAGCATTGTCCTGGAGCTCTGGCAGCCTTGGGGCCATGCCCATTCCCCAGGGAGTGTGGGCAGTGCACAGCACCTTCTGGGGAAGAGCTTTTCCCTGATGCCCAGCCTGACCCTCCCAGCCCCAGCCATGGAAGGTTGTGCTGCTGTGTATTCCTGCTGAGGGGTGGCCCCTGTGACCTCCTTATCTGCCAGGGCACTCCTCCATTCTCCCCTTGAACCTCCCCTGTGGTTACATTTGACCCTGGTGCTCTTCTGACCCCTTGTGTGGCCCCGAGCCCTGGCGTCAGTTCACTGCAGGGCTCTCCTGCCTCCCTGGCCACGGCTGGAGAGGGGAGGTGGCCCTGGAGTCACAGAGAGCTGAGGGGCTGCTGTGTCAGGAGTGTCCCTGAGGAGTGATAGCCAGCAGTGACCTTTCACTGCCATGAGCCACTGCCCAAGCAGCATGGAGGTCTGGCAGAGCTTGGTTTGGACAAAGGATGCCTGGAGGAATGGGGTGTGCCTCTCCCTGTGGGCTGAGCACACAGGTTCTTTCTCTGACTCCATCTTTCTGTCTCCTCCCTGCCAGAGGCAAGTCACAGGTGGCACTGAAAATCATCAAGAACGTTGGGAAGTACCGAGAGGCTGCCAGGCTGGAAATCAACGTCCTGAAGAAAATCAAAGAGAAGGACAAGGAGAACAAGTTGTAAGTTCCCAGTGCCACATCCTTGCACACAAAGCAGCCCGGGGCTGAGGACGTGGTGAGGTGTCACTGGCCCCATTCTTCTACTGCCTTGTCCCATAGTAGGAGTTGGGGAGCTCTCTCCAAAGGTGGCTGAGCAAAGCAGGAGGCATATCCCTGGGTTGCTGTGCTCCAGAGCCAGCTGGCACAGAGCTGAAGTGGCCAGGAGCACCAGAACAGCTGTCCTGAGCATCCCTTTGAGGTGGTTAACCCCTGCCTCTCTCTCCCTGCACAGCCTGTGTGTCCTCATGTCGGACTGGTTCAACTTCCATGGCCACATGTGCATTGCCTTTGAGCTCCTGGGCAAGAACACCTTCGAGTTCCTGAAGGAGAACAACTTCCAGCCCTACCCCCTGCCACAGATCCGGCACATGGCCTATCAGCTGTGCCATGCCCTGAAATGTGAGTGACCCCAAACAGGCTGGGGGGAATGCACTGGTGGGGCTGGGCAGAGCAGTGCCCGTGCTTCTACCTGGTTCTTAGAGAGGTTTGTTTCTCCTCTCTGTGTGCAGTTCTTCACGACAACCAGCTGACTCACACTGACCTCAAGCCAGAAAACATCCTGTTTGTCAACTCGGATTTTGACACTCTGTACAACGAGAACAAGGTGGGTTGAGTCCCAAGGAGCACTGGCTGCAGCAGGCTGCCTTTCCCTCCCTGCAGAAATTGGATCTTCCCTGCTCTGTCCAGGCCTTCAGAGCCTGGGAAGTGGGAATGAACTGGAAGTCAGGGCTCTTCTTCCTGCTGTGCCTTCCAAAAGCCTTAAGGCTGCCCGGGGTGTGCAGGGATTTTCCATAACACTGCTCTGGGATGTTCAGAGCTCCTCAGAGCTCCACAGCTCCATCCCTGTGAGGAGGTGCAGAGCAGCACTCCTGGGGCTCCTCTCAGAGCCTGCCCTGTGCTTTTCCTGCAGAGCTGTGAGCAGAAGTCCATCCGGAACACGAGCATCCGCGTGGCCGACTTCGGCAGCGCCACCTTCGACCATGAGCACCACACCACCATCGTAGCCACCCGGCACTACCGGCCCCCAGAAGTGATTCTGGGTGAGAACTGCACCTTTTGGGGGAGTCTCGGGGTGGGGTACAGGATGGAAAATCAGCCTGGGAATGCTCCAGCTCTTGGACAGATAATTTCTAGCCCGGGGTGGAGTCTCTGTGGTTTCACCAAGGAGAAACGTTGTGGGGTTTGTTGGGAGCATGGAGTTAATTTGGTTTTCTTTGCAGAGCTGGGCTGGGCACAGCCATGTGATGTCTGGAGCACTGGCTGCATTCTGTTCGAGTATTACCGTGGCTTCACGCTCTTCCAGGTAGGATTCTTGTTCCTTGGGAACCCGTTTGTGTCCAAAAGGGCCCAGAATTAGGTGAAGGGGAGGGAAACGCACATCAGGCACTAAAACTGAGAAGCTGAGTGTGAAAATGAGCCCTGGAACAGGGCTGGTTTGGGGAGTGCCTTGCTGGAGGGACAGAGCTTGGATCATTTCTGGGTTTAGGTTATTTCTGTTCTCCGAAGAAAGGGAAAAGCAAAACATGGAAAGTTGGATAGGACCTGGTGGAATCCTTTCTCCCCTGTCCTGCAGAGGTGACAAACCTTTTGTCATCAGCTCCCCAGGCTCTGACTAACCCACCACTGCTCTGCTCCTTTGCAGACCCATGAGAATCGTGAGCATCTTGTCATGATGGAGAAAATCCTGGGGCCGCTCCCATCTCACATGGTCCACAAAACTCGGTAAGAGCCTGGTCCTGAGCTCAGCCCAGGCACCCCCACCTGCATGGGAGGGAGAGATCCTGCCTGATCCCCACCTTCCCCGTGCAGGAAGCAAAAATACTTCCACAATGGCAGCCTGGTGTGGGATGAGAACACATCCGATGGCAGATATGTCCAGGAGAACTGCAAGCCCCTGCGGGTAGGTGCTGCTCCCTCCCTTCCCTGGCTCAGGGTGTGGGGCTCAGGGATGGGAATTCCCATTGCAACTGCTTGGTAGGGAGCCCCAGATGCCATCTGCAGTGATCCTGGTCTGGCTAGGGCAGGATGGGGATTAGGGAAAGGGGGGATGCTGTGTTTGGGGTGGGAGGCTGCCCTGGGTTGCTGTATTTGGGGTGGGAGGCTGCCCTAGGGGTGCTGCATTTGGGATGGAAAGGGTTAGGGTTAGGGTTAACCAGGGGGATGCTGTATTTGGGGTGGGAGGCTGCCCTGGGGATGCTGCATTTGGGATGGGAGGCTGCCTGAGGGATGCTGTGTTTGGGATGGGAGGCTGCCCTAGGGGTGCTGTATTTGGGGTGGGAGGCTGCCCTGGGGGTGCTGTATTTGGGGTGGGAGGCTGCCCTGGGGGTGCTGTATTTGGAGTGGGAGGCTGCGTGCCCAGGCAGGGGCTGAGCCCGTGTCCCTGTCCCTTTCAGACATACATGCTGCACGACTCGCTGGAGCACGCTCAGCTCTTTGACCTGATGAGGAGGATGCTGGAATTCGACCCCTCACAGCGGATCACGTTCTCGGAGGCCCTCCTGCACCCCTTCTTTGCCGGGCTCTCGGCAGAGGAGCGGATGCTGTGCGGGCGTGGCGCCAGCCGGGACCTGAGCAGATGACGGCCG
This sequence comes from Peucedramus taeniatus, assembly GCA_013400575.1. NCBI lineage: Eukaryota > Metazoa > Chordata > Aves > Passeriformes > Fringillidae > Peucedramus > Peucedramus taeniatus. The sequence goes on along the minus strand of WBNO01026553.1, from coordinate 19,980 downwards.
GGATCCCTTGGGATGGATCCCAGAGGATGGATCCCTCGAGATGGATCCCGCAGGATGGATCCCTCGGGATGGACCCCACCGGCCTCTGCAGCTCAGCCCCACTCCCCTCCCCGAGTCCACAGGGGCTGGGGCACTGCCACAAGGACCCTGGGCGGAGAGGGAGAAGGAAAGCTCCGTTGGAAAGCACAGATTTGTCTATTTATATGTTGTAAAGTTAAAATAAAGTGTTTCTTATTGTTTGATACTTCCCTTGTAGGCAGGTGTAGGATTTGCCTTGCCTCTTGTGCAAAGGAAGAGGGAGATGGTGAAGTTACCTGGAATGAGTGAGGGGGAGTGGCCCGGTGTCTGCCCGGGCAGCAGAAGGTTCTAGAAGGAGAGCAGACAAATAAACATCTGCACACAATAGCACACATGAAGAGTTGCACTTTATTTCAGGGCATGGTCCCCCGCAGTGGCAGGAATTGGTCGTTACAAACATCAGGTCACAAATGGGGTCACCAAGCAGTGCCACAGCACAGTGATCATCACCTGTCACCACAGTGGGCCCAGAGCAGCACCCAGGGGCAGCTGCTGTGCTCCTGGGGCAGGTGGGGGTAGGAACTATCCCAAACACAGCTACAACAGTTCTCTGTTCTAGGAATTAACTCTGGCACCGTGGGCGGTGATGATGAGGACACCCAGACCCCATTCTGGGCCTCTGAGTGCTCCACAAGAGCTGGTACCTCACATTCCAGGTGTGTGAAGCCAAGAAACATCTGCTGTGAGGGGAAGTACAGTCAAATACCCAAATCTGACAGGCAGTGAGCACAGCCCCATGCTGCCTGCTGTGCCCTGAACCCTGCACAGATTTGGGATCGGGAATCCTCTTCCCTACACCAGGGGCTGAATCCTCCTGTTGTGCATCACTGTTCACTTTACTGTTCAACTTGGGGAAGTCTTTCAAGGCTGGCAACAACCAGAGCCTTGGTGCTTTGCAAGAGCTCCATCCCTGCAAAAACACCATCACCTGCCCCGGTGCCTTCCAGGCAGGGCAGCTGCACTCTGGACTATCCCAGCCCTGCTCCGTGTGTACAAGCTACAGTTCAACAGCCAAACCCAGAAAGGGCAGGAAAAACCTGCAGAAAGAAGAAATTGAAACAGCAAGTCTCCTACTGAGTGTCTTGAGCAAACAGAGTGAAAGTAAGGGGACTAAAGCTAACACTGACTACAGCAAAAACCTTTTTAACCCACTGCTGCTCCCGGGTGAAGATCCAAGGAAACAGCCAATAAACCAAAAAAGGCAGAGGGAAACCTTGTGTTTGTGTTGTGAAGAACCACCACACTGCTGTCCTGTCCCAGTCAGAAGCAGAGCCTGGTGGGTGCCACCGCAGCTGGGGCTGAACCGTGGGCACACGTGGCCCTGTGCCCTGGATGGAGGGCAGAGCCCTCCAGGCCAGCACTGCCGAGAGCAGCTGAGGGGAACCAGGGCTGCAGCCAACCAGGGCACAGCCCCTGGTCCTGCTGAGGTAGATATGGCAACATGCAGGGGCCAGACATCGGGGTGAGCCTGGGGCTCAGCAGCCTCTTGGGCCCTCCACACTCCTAGGCTAGACCCAGTAATTGCTTCCTTCCGAGAAGGGAAGGCTCTTCCCTCCTCCTCTGACAGCCCTGGCCTTTGCTCTAACAGGGGAAAAGAAAGATGAGTGCCTGACTAAAGCCCCAGCTCGGGGCACAAGCGGGTCTGTGGGGCTGGTGAGTGGGACTGGACCCACATTGGTCTGGTCCCACACTGGACTGGACCCTGTGCTTCAGCCTCCCAAGGGATCTCCTGGACAGAGGCAGCACCCGGAGCTCTCCCTGGTGCCAAAGCAGGGCTGGATGAGGTGGAGGAGCCTGCAGGAGCCCTGGGGATGGGTGAAGTGTGAGAGGAGCAGCAGAGCTCCCAGCACTGCCCACATTCCCAGCTCCTCCAGAGGAGCAGCTCCGCTCTGGGGCTGCAGGGGCACACGGAGCCAGCACGGTGGGTGCCCAAGCTGATTGCCAAAGCCAGCGAGCTGGTGGCCCCTCAGCTCATCCCTGCTCCAGGCACTGCACCCAGGCCAACAAAAGGAACACAGGAAAGGATAACTCAACGTTTCTGGCCAGGCATGGGACAGCAGAGCAGATTTCTGAGGGAAATCCCACCCAGGATCTCTGGCAGAGCCCTCCAGGAGCACAGCAGCTCCCACCATGGCCTCTCCTGCCAGCAGACAGGAGCCAAACCCCTCCTCAGGCCAACACACAAGCCCACCCCATACAGAGCCATGATTCCAATGGGAATGAACAGATCCAAATGTAGCAGGGATGCTGGAAGGACAGGGGAGCTTACCCCAAACATCACCTGCACCACACAGCACCCAATAACCCCAGAGCAACCCTGCCCTGCCCTGCTCCACTGCCCCATCCCTAGAGCAGCCACTCACTGGGCCAGCACAGAGAAAGAACAAAGATAAACAACCCCAAACCCCACGAGGATAATGGAAAAATTCTTTTCCATACCAGGCCTCCACCCCACAGAGGTGGGCTTCGGCCACAAAGTGAACCAAGAAAAGCCAACAGTACATAAGCAATAAGGCTTAGCTGAGGAAGGACATCAGTGTTCCCAGAGCATGTGGGAGCCTCTGGCTCTTGACACAAGCTTTCCAAACAAGGAATCCTCTCTGTGAGGGGCTGGACGGGCTAAGAAGGAGAGGGAGCTACAACTGCCTTCCGGAGCACAAAACAGGGATGGGGCAGTCAAAACCAACAGGGGAACCAAAGGAGATTTTCCCTCGACACAAGGGATTTCTACACAATCAAGGGGTGCTGTTCCCACCAGGATGTCCTTGCTGGGAATAGTCAACCAGAAGGACCTGAAACACATCTCAAAGCTCCAAACCAGCCTTATTTGTACCATGTGCCAGCCAGGGCTGGGCAGCAGCAGGGGACAGACACCATGGTCCTGCAAGTTCCTTCATCCCACGGCACAAGAGAATGAAAACGGCTTTACAGGAACAATTTGCTTCCTCTTCCTCCTTTTTTTTTTTTTTGCTGTTCGTTTTTTTTCCGTTTCATTTTACGATTAATCCATTTTTTTCTTTTTAAATACACAGCATTTCCTCCAGAAGGCAAACCCTCCAGAACTTCACATCCTTTTTTTTTTTTTTTAAGGCTTCACCAGAGTTGACCGGCCGGCATCCAGCTCACAGCTTGGCTTTCACAGAGCTCCTCCTCTCTCCCTTCAGAGCCAGGGGCTGCACGGGCTCTAAGTGGAGTGCAGGGGGATGACAAATTTGCAGCCGAAGGGCGAGTGGTAGTTGATGCCCACCTCCTGAAAGACCTTTTGGGGGATGCCAATGTCACAGAGGTAGACGCGGCCCGCACGCTCGCCCAGCGGCAGCGGCAGCCCCAGGGCCAGCGACCACTTGGCGTCGATGCCCAGCTCCATCTCGCTGATGGGGGGGTCTATGCTCAGCACCGGGGCACGGTTCTGGTTGGCCCAGTCCACCACTGCTTTGTACCAAGGCTGGTCTCTCAGAAAGGCATTCTCGTGACAATCCAGGCAGTTGATCACTAAGTCAACCGGGGTGTCTGGGAGGTCTGCAAGAAACACAGACATGGCTGAGAATCAGCTGCACCACCTGCAGATTTGGGTTTGGCCACCGCTCTCACTGCACAGCCTGGCCTCACCTGCTGCTACTGACATCCTTCTCCCACACAGACCCATCCTGAACAGCTCTCCAGCGCTGTGGGGACATCCCCAGCCTGGCAGGTACAAAACCTCACCCAGTGACAAGTGAGCAGCCCCAGTGCCCCTGACTCACCAGTGCAGGCAGCCCAGGGGAGCAGGGGGGCTCTCTGTCCATCAGGAAGGAATTTTCTATTCCACAAGGTGAAAATAAGGCTGGCTTTTGTAACACACCAACTGAGCTGCACTGCTGCCTGCCCCACTGAGCTCTGTCGCTCTCACCTGCTGCATTCCCTCACATGCTCTGCATTCCCTCACCTGCACTGCACTACTCCTGCTGCATTCCCCTCACCTGATGGATCACAAAGTCCTTCATGCAAATTCATGGAATGGTTTGGTTAGAAGGGACCTTAGAGCTCATATCATCCCACTCCCTGCCATGGGCAAGGACACCTTCCACTACCCTGGGATGCTTCAAGCCCCATCTAGCCTGACCTTGGACACTTCCAGGGATCCAGGGGCAGCCACAGCTGCTCTGGAAAATCTGTTCCAACCTTTTACAATGTTTTATAATAGGCAAGTAGCTCTGTCAGCACAGCACAGCCCTAACTCCCAGCTTTGTTTCTCCCCTGAAGTTCAAATGAAGCAGATTGGAAAATGACTGGTGAAGTGCCAAGCAGAAGCCAGCACTCTCCCAGGAGCTGTTTATTCTAGGGAATACCAAGATGGGAATCCTGACAGCTGCTGCAAGTGGCTCAGCAGAGCTGGCTCCTGCTTTGCAGCAGCAGCTGGACACTCATCCCCTCCAAGCTGTAACACGCTGAACAAGGCAGCCCCTTATCCTACCAGAGCAGCTCCATACAGCAGCTCTTCCTGATCTGTTCCCACCGGAAACATATGTGGCAGCACAAGTGCTCCTCTGTCCAGGCTCTGAGTGCCTGCTGCCACTGGGCAGCCTCCCAGGCATGGCAGTGCCACTAGATGGTGCCAGGGCAGCGGGCACAAGCCAGCTCTGCTCCCAGGAGAAGCCAGCCCTGCCCTCCCATGAGAAGTCAGCCCTGCTCCCCCAGGAGAAGCCAGCCCTGCTCAGCTACTCACCTTTGACACTGGACACCTGCTGGCCTTGTGTCTTGCTGAAGAGGTTGAGCTCGTTGGTGATGGACTCCAGCATCTTGACGAAGTTGGGGAGGAAGAGGATGACGTGCACGTCGTGGTTGGAGAGGTGCCGCCCGCAGCTGATGCCCTGCGCCCCCTTCACGTGGGGGCCGCAGAGCAGCGCCACCGTGGGCCGCTGGTGCACGTTCTTGGGGTTTAATCTGAAACAGAGGCAACAAAAAGGGACTCTGAGCAAACCCTAAAGTCTCTTATCTTCTTCCTGCATGAGGAAAAAAACTTTAAAAAAAAATCAGTAAGATGCAAATTGCCAGGTGTTCGGCAAATCTGCCACCGCTCTCAACCACATCCTTTTGTGGTGCTGACGCTGCTCCGCCTGCAGGTTCAGAGAAGCTCAGACTTGCTTGGGTGGAAGGGACCCTAAAGGTCATCCATGTGGGCAGGGACACCTTCCACTATCCCAGGCTGCTCCAAGTTCTGTCCAACCTGGCCTTGGACACTCCCAGGGATGGAACAGCAACAGCTGTGCCAGGGCCTCATCACCCTCACAGGGAAGATTTTCTTCCACATATTTAACCTATATTTCCCCTCTTTAAGTTCCTGATGAACCCTCTCTGGCTTCCTTATAGGCCCCTTCAGATACGTGAAGGTTGCTCCAGCCTTCTCTTCCCCTTCCCTTCAGGACTGCCCTGCACCCACAGCTGAGAGCACGAGATCCCAAGGACTGTAGAAGAAGCTAAAAATTTGAGGTGAGTTTCCCCATCAGAGGAGTCACAATTAAAAAAGAAGAAAAACTATCTCTACTCCTTAAGCTTCATCAACTGCACAATAAAGTTCATTTGGTCTGGAAGGCATCAGGGCTTGCAGCAGGAATTTCAGCTGCCTATGTGCCATCACTCAGTTCTCTCCATCAAGTGATCAGGTCCTGGTAAAGCCCTCCTGAATAAGTGAGCAGGTCCTGGTAAAGAGCTCCTGAATAAGCAGATGGAGACTGAAGGGTTACTTTTCTTTTTGAAAGCAAATAATCTGGAGCAGCTATCAACAGCACAAAAACACAGGTGCAGTTCCTGCCCATAGCAACCGCCACGGAAGCTGAGGCAGGGAGCAGAGCTCTTCAGGAGTCAGCAAAAGGCACCGAGTGCACTCCAAAGCTGCTGCAAAGAGCAGGATATGCTCAGGTGAGCTGCAGAAGCCTGAAGAGCTGAGTTAGCCTCACAAAAATCCACACAGCACTGTTTTCATGGGCTGCTTTTACTGACAGTGAAATTGTAGTGTGCCAAATCAGCAAAGGGAAGGTTCCTCTCTGTGCAGAAAAGAGCTCATCACATATTCTGCAGTGGCTCCACCCACCTCAGGCAGCACCTGTGCAAAGCTCAGCTCCCCAAACAACTCCCAGTGAGGGAGAAGGAAAATCTGAGCTCTGCTTTGTCTGCGAGTCAAGAGCCAAAAGTGGCAGCAGTGAGCTGAGAGGGCCCTGTTAGCCCCTTCCCCACCCCCCAGAGGCCCAGCTGTACCTGTTGGGCCCCCCCAGGAGGCTCAGGGCCATCTGGCTGGCACACACCCCTGTCATCTCCAGCCTCCTCTCCAGGGTCAGCCCGTGCTTCTCGGCCACTGCCAGCAGCTTCTTGTGCAGCTCGTAGGACACACTGGGGACCACCAGCCCCGAGTCTGGGGGCAGAAACAGGGGAGGGAGGCACAAATGGGGACAGTCAGACACCTCGAAATAGTGGCAGTGAAAAGGCTCACCCTTAACTGTTAACTGTTCACCCACGTTCCTTCCCAGCCCACCAAATGAATACAAATTATTCTCAGTGAGGCAGAGACAGCTAAACACAAGTGTTGGTTTAAAATAACACTTCCTCAAAAGTTCTGTGGGAAATTTTAGTAACACAAGGGCTGAGAAAGCCTTTGGGACAGATGGAATATTAAGGCTTTTCTTAATAGTCTCCAGGCCAACAGAGGTTTAACCCACCATAAAGCACTCCTGAGCACTGTGAAAGTCAGAAGAGCAGCTGTGAAGTGCCAAAACAAGCCTGCATGTTTTATGCTTCCTGACACTAGTCCCCAAAATCCCAAGATCACAGCAAAACAAGTCATCCCACATTTGCTGGTTATTGTAAAATCAGTACCCTTTGTGGCAGGAAAGAATGATGTATTTGATTCCATGTTATCAGAAGGCTATTTTATAATACTATATTATACTAAATTATACTAAAGAATAGAGAAAAGACACTTACAGAAGGTTAAACAGGCAATAATGAAACTTGTTACTCTTTCCAGAGTCCTGACACAGTTCTTGTTCTCATTGCTTAGTGGGTTAAAACAACTCACACTGGAACTCAATCAAGGCTCATCATTTCAGGTAAACAAATTCTAAACACATTCCACATGAGTACAACACAGGAGAAGCAAATGAGATAAGGATTATTTTCCTCTCTCTGGCCTCTCTCTGCCTTTTCAGCTTCCCAGGATAAAAATCCTGAGTGAAGGAATCATATTCAGTGAATGTGAATGCCACAGCTGGTAGGTGTTCCCATGCCAGAAGAGCTGCTCCAGACCCAAGAGCTGGATCACAGCACACAGATGTAGCAGGGAAATGCTCAAAGGATAAACTCTGCAGAAAAACACCTCCCAGGTAAAGAGTCTGAACTAGCAAGCTGGGAAATGCTCCAGCATTTGGACCACGAGAAAAGCAACAAGAGAAGTTTTGTGAAGTGCTGAGAACTGTCCAGCCTGGCCTGGGACACTTCCAGGGATGCAGGGGCAGCCACAGCTTCTCTGGACACTTGTGCCATTCCCTTCTGGGATGGCCACAGAGATGGAGCACAGCTGCAGCACGAGAAGCTCTCAGCTCTTTCTCTTGCCAGGAATCCCAGCGGAGTGCAGCAGCCAGCTCCCACTCTGAGACAGGCTGAGGAGGTGCACCATGGAGCAAAAAGGCTGAGGATTAAACCAATGCCTGCTACAGGAAACATCAGGTCCAAAAGTGTGAGCTCAGTCCCTCCATCAGCATCTTTCTTCTCAGCTTCCCCAGTGCTCAGCAGCCCTGAGTCACCCTCACGCTCCCCCTGGCCCCTCTGCACTGAAGGTGACAGTGGCCCCCTGGGTGCTCCTGGTAGCCAGCTGGGCTGGAGCTCTCTGTGCTGCTGGGAAAGAGCCATGAGAACATGACAGGGCTGGTGGAAACACTCCAGGGGCACAGGCAGCTCTCTTGCATCCATGCCGGGAGCAAACCCAGTCATTCCTGGTGGCCTGGGCTCCTCTGCACACAGCAAACACGAGAGCCAGCTCTCACAACCAAGGGCCAAATGAGAAGAGCAGCATGGATTTGAGCTGTGAGGAATTATTTGTGCTGCTATATTTCCCCAGGGTACCCCAGTGTCCTGGGTTGTGAGATGTGGCTGGGGGTGTTTATTCTATTTCCCATCTGTTAGAGGAGGAATCTTCTGTTCATTGGGCAGTGTTCTTTATCTCTTCCACCACCAATCCTCCCTCCAGGAGAGATCTTCTCTTCACAGGCCATTAATTATTAATTATCTTCTGTCAATGGGCCAGTGAGTGTCACTGCATGGCTGATACAATTCCATCATCCCACTGAGAGATGCTCTGCCCAGGGGGAGGAGCCAAGCATTCCTACCTGGATACAATCTGACACTGGGAACACCACAGCAGCCTTTGCCCACTGCATTCCCAGAGGAGCAGCTTTCTTCTGCACTGCATTCCCAGAGGAGCAGCTTTCCTCTC
>WBNO01026553.1:0-11291 GCA_013400575.1 Peucedramus taeniatus | reverse complement strand
GGGAGGGGGTTTACCTTTTCCATTTCAGGGGAGGCTCCTGCCTTCCTTAGCAGACACCTCTCTTTTCAAACCAGGACACCCATTCACCAACCACCCAGTCAAACTCCAGCAGAAATGGGAGGTTTTGCACATCCTGGGATGTTGGAACTCTGGATGCTGAGAATTTTGGATTTTCTGTGTTGAAAGACACAGACCCTCAAGAGAACTCTACATTTGAGCTGAAGCCGTAGAGAAGGCTTCCAAAATTAATTGGTAACACTACAATTATGAATGTGCAGTTTAAATAGAAGTGTGTAATATCACATAGTAAAAAACTTTAAGTTTTAAAATATAGTTATATATATAAAGATAAGATAGATGTTTTAAGGCAGTGACTAGTCCTTCTTCTTCACAAGTTTAAGTAGTATTGTATAATTGAATAGAAAAGTGCACATTACAAGACACAAGTAATTAGTTATTAAGTTAAAAGTAAAAATAGTTTAAGAGTCATTTCTCAATTAGATAGTTTTTCCTTAAAAGACCTTGTAGAAATAGATACGGAGCCATTTTCTAACTTGTTAATGAAATGCTGTAGAACTCACAGCTTGTAAGATTGTAATATAGGTAAAAATTATTAAACAGCTGAGTCCAAACACAAAATACCATCTTCTACACATTTAATCCCAACCCTAACCAGAACAAAAAAAAACAAACCCAAAACCACAAACAAACAAAACTCAAACCCCCCTAAAACAAACAAAAAACACAAAAAAACACAAAACCAAAAAACACCAAAAAAACCCAAACCCCCAAAAAACCCCAAGAAAAAGTCTCCAAAAAAACCCACAAAACCAAAAAAACTCTTCAAAAATCCTCAAAAACCTTCAAAAAAAACCCTCAAAAAACTTTACCCAAAACCAAAAAGAAAGATTCCCAAAATCAAACCACAAAAAAACCACCCCCAAAAAACAAAACAAAAACTCCAAAACACCCCAAAAACAACAACATAAAACCCCCACAAAACAAAAACCAACCCAACCCTGGGGTTTCCAGCAGAGGTCAGCCCAGAGGTGTCCCTGCAGGGGGACAGCAAAAGCAGGAGGGCAGCCCCTGCTGAGCCCTCCTGGAGTTCATTCCTGGCCTTGCAGACAGAGAGAGCCCAAAGTGTGCCAGCACTGACCCCATGAGGTCACCTCTGCTCCCAGGCCAGGCCAGCAGGGTGTTATCAGCCATGCCAGAGTGCTGATAAGAGCCTGAGCCCGGCAGGAATAGCCCCGGGTCTGTCCCAGCAGCCACGTCCTGCCCTGTGCCCGCAGTGGTCACCACCTGCCCCGTGCCAAGCCCCGCTCTGCCACACTGCCAGACACAGCTCTGCCACTACTGTTGTTTTTCAAGCTTCAGGGAAGATTTGGAATGAGTGACCCGAGGTTGGGGTCTCTCCCAGCATCACTGCTGACCCCAAAAAAGGGAGATCCCAAACTTCACTTTTGCTCCATCTGAATCCCCTGCTTAAATGTGGTACCAATTCCCTGAAGTAGAAGGACAAACCAGACAATCTCCACTCTGTATGCACCCAACTTAGCACAGATCTTCTGTGTCCCCTCCACATCCTTCCCTCAGCCAGCAGCTTCAGGAAAACTTCCTTCATCACGGGCTGGCTGCCACCAGTGGGTTAATGTGAGGCAGTGATGAAGTGGCATTTAGCACGACAGCCTGTCCTAATTGCTCCCTCTCAGGAGCAGCTGAAATGCCAGGAGAACTTCCCTTCTTCGCCCTCACGCAAGGTCCAACCAGTCAGACTGGCTCATCAAAAGCAGGCCCAGGGAGTTAAATAAACTCTGGCAGAGAGCAATCAAGAAGGGACGTGTAAACCCACAAACAATAACACCACTGCCACAAAACTGAAGCCCTGCCAACTTTAATTATGTTTGGGTTGGACAGGGCATCTTTATTGTTTGCTAATGAAGGCAATAAAATAAATTAGCCCAGGCCTTTTAATATTAAATAAATATATTTTACAGCTGCCTGGAAAGAAAGAAACCAACCCAGAAGGCAGATATAGACTGAAGAGTTTTGTGACACTGGGTGGATAAAACATCTCAAGCCAGCAGAAGAGCTGAGTTAACCTGCAGAAGTTAAAGAATTAGGAGTTTTTCCCCAAACAAGCCCTGTCATGCTGCTGGGATGCCCAAATGCTTCCCAAGTTTGCAGAGGCAGGAGAAAAGGAGATGGCTGACACTCCACATAATTAGAGGAACTCGGATGTTGGATCCCATCTTTTCCATTGGCTATTTCAGCAGCTCTCTAGTTCCAGTTCTCTGCTAAAATAAATCCAGGGAATGGCTCAGGTAGAACTGGACTCAGCATCTCCTGCAAGCTGTCCTGACATCATCAACTCTTTCCTTTGGCAATGAACAATCCCAGGTCCCAGTTCCAGGTCCAGAGCCTCAGTGTGACAGTCTGGAGCTCTTGTCCACACCAGGCACACGAGACATTCCCTGCTGCCTTCTGCTGGTGGTAAAGCTGGAACCACCTGCCTGCAGACTCAGCCAAACACATTTACTGCCCCTCAAACAACACAGCCTTAAGGGCTGCTTTTGTTAATCATCATTATTTTTAATTATGGCAAATCCCACCAGTTCTGGCTGACCTTCCAGTGTGAGCCTCTCCCAGCATTAGTGCACAATTCCCTTCATCTGAGCAAAAAAACTGCCAGAGGGACACAGGGACTCTGCCCCAGGCCCACTCTGTTTGCTCCTGAAGCAAACTTTGCTTTCACTCTCCTCAAAGCAGCCCAGAACACTTCACACATTCAATATTCACATCCAGCCACAGAAGAACTAAAAGAGGAGACAAGTCAGTCAAGGACAGGGCACTCCAGAGGAAAAGCCACACTGTGGGCACCCTCAGAGCACACCCAGCCTCTGATCCTGCACCTCCTCACTGTGAAGGAAAGGGATGTTTGAGGAACAGACCCTCCTGCAAACTCCTCTGCGCTCCAACACTTCTGCACAATGTTGGCTCTGCTGAAGGACCTGCTCCCAAAACAGAGATGTTCAAACACAGGAGTTTTAGTGCCAACAGCAGGAACACAGACAGGCCTGAGCCAACACACATTTAAATTCTCTGGAAGTAGAAAAAGGCAGCTCACACCTCATGCAAGGATCAGCCTTTCCAGGGAGGAAGTTTTTGCTAAACAGTTGCACTTCCCAGTAAATAAAGAGACAGATAACAGCAGCCAGCCCAAACCAGTGAAGACTAATGATGTATTCAGGAGGGATTCACATGTGGAGTTCCAGGGATGGACTTAGCTCAGCCACAATCACCTGGTAAACTCTATTAGCTCCAGGTTTTCACTTTTGGTTGGAACAGACTCCCAGCTTCTTCATTCCCTGCTCACTTCTAAAACACAGGGCTGTCTCAGAATTGTTTTACTTGACAGCCTAGCTCCACAATGCCAGCTCTCAGAAAAGCATCCCAGTGGACTGAAGTGTTTATCCTACACACACACCAAGTTCTTTCAGTCAGCAATAAAATCCCAGGCTGGAAGTCCTGCAGGTGAGCCTTTTGGGGAACTCAAAACTGACATCAGCAGTTTGGTTTCACTTCTGTACCATCCTGGTTATTCCCTACCTCCATGGCATAAAAAAAACAGGCAGGGATGCAGAGACAGGGATCCCACAGTGCCAAGAGCTGGATATGAACTCCCTGCCAATCTCCAGCATCAGTTTTGTGCTATTGCAGCAGACAGAGAATCACTGTCTCAGTCAGAATCACTGCCTCTATTAACACAACCATCTCTCAGACTGGCCCAGGGTGAAAAAAAAAACAAGAGAAAGAAGTGCTTTGTCATAACTAGGAAGTGCTTTTTGCAAGGAGAGCTTCCCTTAGGAAACCAGAAAAAACTCTGCAGGGAGAATCCTGCCACAGACACATCCAAAACCAAAAAGGCTTTTGGAGCTCTTGGCACTCATTTAATCATACCAGCTGCTCCTTGAGCCACTGAGAGGCAGGCTGCCTGCAGCTCAGCATCCTCCTTCCAGCTGCTAAACAAAGGGATTGGGAGTGCAGCAAACAGGATTGAGTTTTCATCCCAGAATTTATTCACTGCTGCTCAGTGCATGGTGGTTTTCCTCCCAGGAATTCTGCTGCTAGAATCCCCTATCAGCCATCCTGCTCAGATTGGCTGCCAACAGTGGCTTAGCTTTTGTTTCAGACTAGACAGCCACAGAGGCCCTGTCTCCTCTCAAACATGCCAGCTGGAAGATGGATTGACAAGTATGAAATCTGAAAAACCCCACAAGATACACAGGAAACCACAAAGAAAATGAAGAGGTGCTTGTTCACACAGCACGTGGGTAATCAGTGTGGCTTCTTCCACAGAGAGATGCTAAAAGCTTGGGGAGATTTAAAAAGCAAGAGGTTAAATTAAGCAGGAAAAAAGCCATTAATCCTGAACTCTTAACTGCTGCCTCAGGAAGTCTTAAAATCATGAAAGACAAAACAGTGGGGGAAAGTCTCACTGCGTGTTTCTTTCACTTTTCCTGGAGGATCTTTGCAAACACAACACTGAGTTGCTACAACCCACTGTGTTGTCCTCCCACCCGAGAGCAGAATGGGACACTAGGAAGAGCAATGACAGAAACGGAGAACTAGGACATTGTTATATATCAGAACCATTAAAAAAAGACTTTTCAAAACTGAAAAGCAGCAAATCACTACAAATCCATCAGCTTCCTCCCCTGAAGCGTTTCACACCCCAGATGGAATTTCCAGGCAGAGGACGAATGACAGCCTGAGGAGCTGCTCACACTTGTGCTCAGGCTACCAGAATATCAGTCAGTTTGAGTCCCTGCAAGAAGGGCTGACATCTGATTTTATTCTGATGTGGAATAGAAATGTTCCTGGAATGCTAAATTTCCTTCACTCCCACATTTTACAAGTGCTTAAAATCAAAGGCAAGATATCGCAAGGAGACTAAAGTTACCTGGAATTTGGATTAAATGTGCCAGAAGTCCTTTTTATATGAACTACATTTAAACCCACACAGAAATAGAGAACTACGACCCAAGGAGTGCCAGAAGCACAGGAAATCTCCTGAAACCATGAAAGCACAAATCCTGAGTCCATCCCTCTGTCCCTCTCCTGAGTCCACACAGGTTCACCAGGCTACTGAAACCAAAGCAAGGATTCAAACACCTCTTACTCAGTTCCCAACCATCAGCTTTGTTCCCTGCTGGATCAACACTTACTTTGCTGCCCTCCCTGAATATTTATCTCAGAAACACTGCAAAGAAAGGCTGTGTGTGGACACACAAACCCAACCTTACATGAACCTTGCTTGGTTCATTAAGCTGACCCCTCGCAGCAAAAATCCACCATGTGTGCCCCCAAAAGCAGCAGTTTGGGTCCTTATCAGGAACATACCTGTGCAGAATTCCTTGTTGGGGTTCTGGGGTACCACAATCCTCCTGTAGACAATGGGCTCTGACTCCAGGATGTTCTCGTCGTGCCGGTAGCGGGCGGGTTTCTCATTGGGGGTCCCTCGAGAGCGGGTGCCGCTCCTCCTCTCGTAAGTCTCGATCTCTTCAAACACAGCTGCCTTGTCAAAAAGGGCCAGGTTGCCTTCAAAATCAAAATCAGTGTCTGGGATTTCATCAATGTCATCCCCAAAGCACTCGTCGTCCTTGCTCTTCATCTGCCCATTCTTCAGGCCGCTCTTCTTCGGGGTCACCTGGTTCGGGTGGCGGCTGCTGGATGACCCTAAGCCAAAAGAAAAGCAAGGTGGGAGTGTGTCCTAAAAGGGGAAAAGACACTTTTTGTGGGAGAGGGCAGCTCCTGCTTACAGTCCCCCCACTCAAGGGGTACTTGCCATGGAGCTCACCCCTGGAGCTGGCACTACTCATGCTCAGCTAAGCCAGCAGGAAAGAGAACATCAAATAGAAAATAGAACATCAATAGAAAATAGAGCATCAGCAGAGAGACTTTCAGGGACTTCCCACCAGCCAGGTTAGTAAAACAGGCTTGCCCACAGGAGCAGAAGAGCTGTTTCTCCAGGTTCTATTTAATCCCAGTGCCACATCAGTGGCAAGGTAATCAGTTGTGACCTAGGAGTTCTCCCATGTTCAGACAGGTGTGTGACCCAAGCCCTTCTCTGGAATTCCCCTAAATTTCAGAAACTACTGTACATGTTTTCTTCCCTATTAATGACCTTTAAGGGAGAACTTCAAAGCCTGAATAGAAAGGATCTCTTTTTCCTCAACCTTGATGTAATTTCTGTGATATGATTCACAGTCCATTGCCTCATTCCTGTTTCACTCTCCTCCTTATCCATTACCTGTATTTTGGAATACACTTCTTTCCAATCACAAGTCATTGGGAAAGCTCAAATTCTCTGGAGGGAGACTGATTAAAGTCTCCTCCTTATGGCTGGAGATGAAGAACTGATGCAAATACACAATTACAAGGTCAACATATCCTTTACTTGCTCATTTCTTCCTTTGTCCCCCAGGTCCAGACAAGATTATTGTTTGTCGTTGCCAGTGTTACATTTACAATTACTAGAAAATATTTCAGGCCAACTGCTGCAGTTACAGGAATCACCTACAGTGTCCAACAGATGGAGTAAGTTATCAAGGCAGAGCTCTTGCTCTACTAAACCATTTCCTGTTGTTTAAGATAATCCCCTTCGTGAGCGATTTATACAAATGAGTTTGAGAGAATCAGTTTGATAACACAGAAATAAAGAACTTCAAGCCATCCAAGGAGACTTTCAAAGATTCCAAAAGATTTGCAGCAGGCACAAACTCCTCAAGCACCCTTCCTGTCCCCTTACAAGTCCAGTTTCAGCATGTCTAACTCCAGTCATGCTGAAATGTGACTTGCTGAGGATCTGTACCTGGTTTATTTCTAGTCAGAGATGCATTGCCTCAGCAAGGATTTATTTCAGACAGTGTGAGGCTTGGTTTTTCTCAAGAACTGGTTAATGACTAACCTGAAAACTTTCCCAGTCCCCACAGCAAGATCCTAAATCTGCCAGGCCTTTCAGAATAACCATTCCCCATTAAGAAAAAAAAAAACAAACACGCTTCTCAAATGATAATGCACCTTTTGTCTTGGAAGGACAGACAGCAGAATTCCAGCACTGTGGTGACAAAACAGTATTTAGGAGAGAGTAAAGGGTAAGGCTTCCCAGGAAGGAGAATTCCAGTAGGCACACTGCAACCACTCATTTATGTGCATAGTTTTGAAAGCTTTTGGTACCAACTTCCACTCTGTCCCAGATAAAGAGCTCCCAAACCAAAGGTGACACAAAGTTGGACAGGACTTAGTTTGGAACTAAACTGCCACTGCTGGAATCACAGGCACAGCTGCTGCTGTGAAGGAGGAAGATGAGGAATGCAAACACAACAGGCCCAAGTTCTCCCAACATTCAGGAAGTGCAGCTCAAGCAGAAGCCAAGGGACTCTCAGGGTTCAGGTGGACAAGCTGGAGCCTGCATTGCCACAAAGGCAAACCCAGCCTGCTGCTTGTGTCAGTGGCAAGAGTTTGACCAGCTCAGGCTGTTCCTGTCACACTCCTCTGCAAACAGCTTCACACTCTCCTCAGCTGCCCCAAAACTCAGAGTGTGTGTCCAATGGGACAGGAGCAGCTGATGTGAGCATGGAATGCTGATGGAATAAAGAGCTGCACCAGAAAAGCTGGAGAACAATGGCTGCAAAGCCTCCTGCAGCCACAAAGAATGGGAGCCAGGAGCCCCCCTCATCAAAATATGGTGGGCAGTTCCCTGACCCATCCTGAGCTCTGCAATGCTGCTGACCCACACAGCTCTGCCCTGGCTGCCCCACAGCCCCCTAACAGAAGGCACACAGAATGTGGCACAGGCCTCCAACAAGCTAGGAGCAAAGTTAGGAGATGTTCCTCTTCAAGCATCGCCTTCCAGACAGGAAAAAAAGACAGCTGGTTCTGCTCAGGGAAAAGAAAAGAGGCAAAAAAAGGGCAAGGGGAGAAAAGCAAAGTCAGGCTGCAGAAAGGCAGACCTGTTCCAGCTGCTTTTGGATCACAGCTTCCAGTGCTCTGCCCTGCATGAGGAGAGCTCCACTCCAAGCTGGCACACAGAAAAGCACCTCCCTCACAAGATAAACAATCCTTCCCGGGCTTTTTTTGTTTCTGAGGAATAACAACCCTTTCATGTACAGCACACAAGCAAACAAAGTCTCCAGCGAGCTGGCTGCCTTCCTGAGAGATCCCTGTGGGAGGCTTTGCTGCCAGCCCTGGCACCATGAGCCCAGTGCCAGCACGGCAGCAGAGCCATTGTTGGGAAACCTGCACTGGTGTTTGTTGTTCATTGATTCCTATCACACTAGGGCTCCACAGGGGAATTCTGGCCCTCACTTGGCACGCTAGAGGCCAACAAGAGGTCAACTTTCAGTTGTAGGACCCAAGCTCTGGATGACATCTCAGCCCATTCTTCCCTGCACTCCTCCACAAAGCCAGGCCCAATTCCATCCCCCTCCCAAAACTCACACATCACTCACCCTACTCTCCAAATACACACATTTTACAAGGTAAGACATCCCTTCTGTACCTCCTGTATTCCAAAATGAACCCAAGCTAACACCTAGGACCTTGCTCAACCGCCTCAAAGTCTGTAAAAGTCACTGTTGTGCTCATGTAAGCCTAACATGAGTTGTTTGTGCGTTGAAGCACTCTCTGCTCACTCCAAATCTACCAGACATCCTGGAAGGGATAAAAATATCCCAGTTGTTGCTGGGGGAGAAAGACTTCCAGAGGTCTAGGAATTTCTCCCCAAAACCACAGCCTTACACCTGCTTCACTGGCCAGGCCCACCTTGGTTTGTTTCTTTTGAAAGGAGGGGGGAAATGAAATAATGGAATTACTCTGGATGCATACAAAGGCTTCAACAATTAAGTCATGGAACCATGCTGAATGTACACTGACATTTCAGGAATTGGATTATGAGGGTCTGGAAGGGAAGACAGCTCAGGAAGCTTTGAGAAGGAAAGTAAACAACACCAGTTTTGGCCCAATTTTGAAGATTTTATAAAGAGAAATAAAAATAAGGGATCTGTGACTTTGGGATGCTCTGATTGTATCTTACATCGCCCTCATTAATTTGTATTTTTAACAACACAGCCAAAACCTATTTGTAATTATGTACGGGCTGATGTTGTAATAAGTTATGGGTATAGAAGCCTTAAATAGTAAAGCTTGGGGAGGTTTAAAAAGCAAGAGGTTAAATTAGGCAGGAAAAAAAAGCCATTAATCCTGAACTCTCACTGCTGCCTCAGGAAGTCTTAAAATCATGAAAGACAAAACAGTGGGGGAAAAGTCTCACTGCATGTTTCTTTCGTGGAGGATCTTTGCAAACACAACACTGAGCTGCTGTGAAAACACAACCCACTGTGTTTTCCTCTCACCAGAGCATAATGCTGCAGTTTGTTAGCAGCTCCTTTTAGAGGAAAAGGCTGGAAGCTGGGCAATCTTTAAACAGGACAGATAGCAAAACGAGGAAATCTTTGGAAGTGGCATTAGACATTTTCTACATAGACAGAATCACTAAGATGGAAAGACCTTTAGGATCATTGAGTCCAAGCCATGCCCTAACACCACCTCAACTAGACCACAGCACTGAGTGCCACATCCAATCTTTTTTTAAACACATCCAGGGATGGTGACTCCACCACCTCCCCAGGCAGACAAATCCAGTACTTCATCACTCTTTCAGTAAAAAACTTTTTCTTAACATGCTACCTAAATTTAAGACTGTGTCCTCTCGTTCTGTCAGGAACAAGAGACCAACCCCCACCTGACTATAACCTTTCAGGTGGGGTCAGAAATACACTCTTTTTCAGAATAACCCACAGGTTCTTTTGGATAGGGCCAGGGGAAGTTTGCAGCAGTTTGGTGGAAAAGGGAAGATGATGGAGCAGGAAAGCTCCAGGCTATCCCCACACTCACAGGAGTTGTGCCTCCGACGGAAGCCTTTGGACTGGCTCAGCGTTTCCATGTGTCGATCCATATAGCTCTTGGAGCACTGCTGCTGTGGGGAGATGACAATGTCCTGGCTCTTCATGTCTGTCCTCCTGGGGATGTTCTGCGGGGCACTGCTGGACATGGGCTTCTTCAGCACCTTGCCAGTGCCGTTCTGGCTGGGCCCCACCTGGCAGCCCACGCCTGGCATGGCCGTGTCCATCTGCTGCGAGTCCCCGCATTGCCTGCTGTCCCCTGGCCCCGGGATCTCCAGGATCTTCAGCTCAGTGATGTCACCTGCCCTAAAAACAGCATGAGAAAAGCAGGAATTTAGCACACACCCTGGCAGGAAAAAACTTCCTGAGGAAAAACATTGTCCAGTGGGATTGTTCTGATGCCATCATCAATTAAAACAGGGAATAAAAGGATTTTAATGCTCAAACATACACAGACATCAGAATGTTCAAATGAAATGGCAGATCTTCAAAATAACCCCTTCAGTATACCTGCACTGCACCTGGATTTTGTTTGAAAGGTTCTGTAGCTGAAACAGGAATCAGTCAAGCAAAAAAATGGAAGCAACTGGCCCAGAGCTTTGCAGAAATCTGCATTAATTTAACAGTTCCTAATTAATTGCTCTCTGTCTTGAGGCTACTATTAATTTTAATCTGTTTCTGCAGAAAGCTACCCTCAGATCAGGGCAGTTCATGCTCAGACAAGGAGGATACTTCCTATTTCCAAAGAAAAAAAGGCTAAAGAAAACTAATCTACCACTGAGCACAAGCCAAAAGAAAACAAAGGAGTGATTATAAAGACCTCCATTTGCACTGACTGCAAGAATCCATCAGGAATTAGGCTCTTCTAGCTTTAACTCAGCATTTGTCCAAGTGGGAGGTGAAAGCAGAGAGACTTCCACACAGCCCCTGGCAGGACATGGCTGTTGTCTTCCCCCAGTGTCTCCCTCCAAAATCAAAAAAAAAAAAAATTAGGAGCATTGACTTTGTGGAGTCAATGCTGTTGAAAAATGAGTGACTCAGAGCCTTAAGTACAACATTTCAGGGAACAGGAAAATGGGCAGTGAGGAGTTACTCCTATTTATATTTTTTAAGCACAGTGTTAGTAGGAACTGGTGGGAAAGAACTGCTGAGGGCAAAGCTTTGCAAAAGCACCTCATCCCCCTCTGCTACAACAGAACAGAGTATAAATAAAAATTCGAAATATATAAATATATAACAATATGTATAAATAAAAATTATAAATGAAAAATTATATATTTATTATATGTGGATATATAATATATATATATTACATATATATTA
>WBNO01026550.1:0-21154 GCA_013400575.1 Peucedramus taeniatus | reverse complement strand
TACTTTTCAGAAAAGTCAGATATTCTGGCTTATTTTCAGCTTGCCATTGAAATACTGCCATTTTTCCATTTGCTGTGCCAAATTTACAGTAGTCTCCCCTGTGTCTAGTTATCCAATGCTCAAGCGGTGAGAGCAACAGACCTCTGAATCAGCTAAGCACTCAGCTCTCAAATAAAAGTAACCCTGTAAGTTGTACTTTTGTCAGGCATCTCATCACCTCATGTCCCAGTTGAGGGATTCTGGTCTCTAGAGAACAACTAAGATAGAGAGTTTCATTTACCTTACGAGGGGAACACAGTGATCAGGTTCAGACTCATTACTAGCACACCACAGTAGAATATAAACACAGCTGTAAATGGAGAGACTTGGTATTGGAGTGAAGCAAAGACTAGAGTTTTTTAAATGGTTCTGTTTGTCAATTCAGGGTTTGGTCACTAAGCAAATTATTAAAATACCTACTCATTATTAATGTAATTTTATAGGATTTTATATCTTAGTGTCATGCGGAAATTAACTCAAATTAGGTAACTTAGGAAATATTCCAACCTTAGCAACTATAACACACTGGGTTTTATTTAAAGGGATAGAGAGAGGTTGTAACTTGTAAATAGTACTAAACACTAACACAGCATAAAATATTAGGCTGTATATTTCAAAGGCTTTACTAATATAGTAAATTGTAAAGATTAATTTTAAGCCAGTGTGAATCACTGCATTTCTCCTTTATTCCTTATGGTATACTAAATATTGAGTTTTCAATAGATGCAATGATAGCACAGTATTCTATGACTTTCTGTGTTTATATAGAGGACAAGAAATAAAAACTATCTATCTAGTATGCTTAGTACATGCATCTATAATTATCATAAAGTCAGAGTGAATAAAGGACAACACTTTCCTAATGCTATGCTTATCACAGCTGGATTTACTGTGATCTCCACATAGAACTTGGAGCACTTTTCAAATTTATGTACCAGCATCTTTGCCATTTTACAGATGAGGGTATTGTAGTCCCTCATAAGAAAATGTTCTAAATATTGCAAAAATCCTCTGGTTTAATCTCAAATGTTGCATAACTACATAATGAAGGCCTATGGTGTTTGATTGAAATCATACAGTTTGAATTAACGTGGTTCAAAACATAAACATTGATACTAAAACTGAATGCATATGTATTAATATGTAACTACTGCCTAGCCATCATTTTCTTTGGAAAAATTTGCATTCAAATATCAAGCAAGTGATGAGACACCAGCCCTGGGAATACAATACAAGTTTTCACAGAGATTGGGCTACACTGGCTCTGAATTGCAAACAGACCTTTCCCTGTGGAAGTTCTCTTTTAGACATGCTGCTTCAGCAGAAGAGAACTACTGTGCCTTTCAGATTAAGAAATTGTGTATCTAAGAAAAATATTTTCCCCAAGAAAGATTAAAATTATGTTAGACTGGGAAAATTCCAGAATATTTTTGATAACTATTTTATGCAAATAGTATCTTGTTTCAGCCTATAGACTTATGCAATTAATACAGATTTTTTTTTTTTTTTAATGTATAGCAATTTTGTAATAAATTCCCCTTTCTTCAACGTTGGTGGAAGTGGAGAGATTCTATTGTCAGTTCCTGAAAAGATGAAGAAACAACCATAGCACAGGGGAGAAAAGCAATATGCAGAAATTTCTTCCAGGCATTCTGACCATTAATAACTGAAAATCCTTGCAATGATCTGAGCAGAATTACTAATACAGGCTTTGAAAAATAACCTGTTGTGTTACTTCCCTTCTAACTATCTCTGCACCCTTGCTGAACTGCTGACAGTGTCTGGTGCCTGTCCATGCTGCTCAGACACTGTTATGAAGTGCATGTTTCCTTCGGTCCTGAGTCCAAGGAAATATAGAAGTCTTGTGCTATCTTGTTTCTGTAAAGAAAATATTTGTATCTTGGGAAAGAAAGATGGCTTGATTTGAAGTACCACTCAACAGATCCTAGAATTTGATGGAAATTGTACAGCTTTGTGTTAAAGTGATTTTTAAAACAAGTAAAAGCATGGCTATAGCACAATTACAGCCAAGTCTGTCAGTATTCTGATTCTGAAAACTGGGTAAAGCAATTTTCACCTAAGAATAGTCTGAGTGCAGCTTTTGTGAAAAAAAAAAAAAAAAAAAAAAAAAAAAAAAAAAAAAAAAAAAAAATCACTCACTTCCAGAGTGATTTTCTGTATTTTGCAAGACAGTCTTTTTACAGTATTCACAAACACTTCTGCACTGTGACTTCCCCTCTCTTTTCTAGAATAAATACAGTTCTATAATTCCCTTTTCATTTGTTCTGTGCTTTAGTCATGGAGACTTTTACACCAGTTCTCACTTAATTTTGAAAGTGTGCACCCTTTTCCCATGTATTCTACAAGGATAGTAAATTACTACTATTGTGATTTCCCCACCTCAGTCTATTTTTTTCCCTCAGGTTTCCAGATACACTGTCTCACGTTTCAGATGTGTACACATATCTCCTTTCTTCTGGCATCCAGCCTCAATTACATAATTTAACTATAAATGTTCAACATTTTACCAACCTGGTACCTTTATCCCTTCTCTCTCTGTTCCATGGAGCAGCAGAAAATTTTAGAAGATGGTCATTTTTGTAGCTGAGCTTTCTATTCCAGCAATACAAAACTTTGCTAAGACCCTATTCGTAAGGTCTCTTTTCCCTGACTTTTAGGCTGGGTGTCACTAGTCCTCATTTTTGTAAAGAAGATTTAACAGTACTCTTTGTATAATATATGTATGTGGCTTCACTTTTTTCCCTGAAACATTACATATGTGATTTGGTGGCTGAAATTGGAACACCACATGTTCCTGCAATCTGTCTATCTCTGACAGCTTCGTTTCTTTATTCAGTGGCTGCTCTGGTGCTGATAGAGGTGTCAGAAGAAATTGTCTATCATTCGTGTGGGTTTGTCACTCGTATGAATCAGTTTTATCACAGCTCCAGAGCATCCCCAGAGACAGTTCTAACTGCTTTGTTTTTAATTACAGAGTCACTCTTTGTGTTCCTCCATACAGACAGCCATGTAGCCAATCATAAAATCACCTTGTTCAAAATCTAGAATACAAATATTAAAATTTATCCATCTTTTCTTTGAAGGGATCTGTGAAATTTTCAGAAGAGTCTCAATAGCATTGATCCCATTTATGGTTCATCTATTTCTAAGGTATCGTGACTATTCCAGGCGCACAGTTCGTGTTTTAGCACATCTTGTCACAAAGCATATCCTCTTCCCAAAGTGAAGGCTATGAGATTTAAAGCACAATTGTGGCTTAGTTAAAAGCCAGGGCTAAAGAGATATATATTTTTTCAATTAAATTTTAATTGCATGTCAAATAGAAACAAATTCTAGGTATTTCCGTGGGAATACAAAGCAGTCCAAGAAACTGAATTCAAGCTCTGAAGGAAATACAAAGCCTCATCAAAGTATCTTAATGTTGTATCTTTTGTTGTATCCTTTTTTTCTGGTTTTGTTTTGTTTTGGTTTTAAACGACCTATTTAAGAACTGGGATGAAACACTCAAGATATTTTAGCTTATTTTGACATTTGCAGTTAGCCAGTACATGGGTCTTTCAAAATTTTTCAACACCAAGGAGTGATTTGGTGATGTAGTCAGATATTTCTTGGATACAGACATATTTATTTATAAAGAATGCACACAAAATTCTGTTTTCTTAAACACCATTACGGTTAAACAATAAGAGACTATTTCTTTGCACATTTCAAGTTTCATTCTACATAGAATTCTAGCACTTTTTAATGTGTGATCCTTATTCCTGCTTGCTGTCTTTTGGCTGGGTTTTTTTCTCTGTTTTTGAAAGTTTTTTGTATGTTTCTGAAACACACTTTCATCAAGTCACCCAGTAAATTTCTACTACCCATTTCCCCTTTAGTCTTCCACTTGATCTATGTTTTGAGTGGAGGATTCTGTTGTTACAGGCAAGAGGACATACATATTTTATGCCTCCTCTTAAACCTACTGTGAATGATAGGCTTGTCCCAGCATGCACACATTGTCTTCTAACTTCTATTACACTTATTTCATCATTTCAATCTTTTTAATAATTAAGTCGTTTCAGTCTGCTTGACATTTTAACTGGAGGCAATAATCAGACTATAATATTCAGGTTTTAAATGCCTATTTTACTCTGCTTTTCTAACATTGATAAAATATCTGTAGTAAATGGGATGTGCAGTATGGTATGGAGAGGCACAGGTCATAGTGCATCTAACTTTGATAGCTACATTTCATCCAGCTTTACAGTGACTCAGAGAGCAAGATGTCTTTAATTGAGTGCCTGCACCCCTTGTGTAGAACCAGTGAAAATACACTGGTGCTTTTGAAGGTATTTAATCTAATGCCTAAATCTGTGCATAATGTGAATCCAGGTAATTTAGATTTTATCCTATGTATGCCCTCCCCATGTCCTGGAATGGCTCAAGAAACAAACTGTCCAGATGAGTGTGTTTAAGGGTTGTAGAAGGAGGAATTTGTTAATTTGCATAGAGAGGTATTATTTCTTTAGCAAAGATGATGTGTGAAATTTATGCTCAAATAACTGCAACACCAAAAAAGTTTTAATATCCAGCACACTCCCTCTTAAGCCCTCAAAAAATGTTCCTTAATTGCTCCAGCTGCAAATGGCATCAGCATAATGATTCTAATCACATCATTCACATATAGTCCATACACTTAGGTAAAACTTTCTTGGCTTTTATAAGCTGACTTTTGTAATTCCATAATGTTTCATTAGGAAAAATAGCACAGAAACTGTATAAAATTTACATAGGACAAAAGTTATGTATATACAAATCCTCACAATAATCTTTTATCCATGGCTCCTACTATGACAAAGTTTTCTGCTTAGGTTCTTATTGTCAAGGACAGACATTCATACTTTGCAATACTTGGCATTTATGCTGTAAATCAAGGCCCATGACTGAGAGGCATCCACTGTAAAATCATTTATAGGAGTGACAGCAATATAATAATCATATCAACCAGTTTTCATGAACTGTTATTCCTGGCTAGCACCACTACAACCATCTGGCTGATATTCATTCTTCTCCACCTCATTCTTGCCCTTTTTTTGTCCTCCTCCACCTTTTAAACTCTAGCCAACAACTCCACTAATACAGCAACAAATTTACTGGCAAGGTCTGCAACAGCTGAGCCCATCCCAGTTGATGTGTGCCAGTCAGCCAGCTGGTGAGCTGGAAATGATCTAAGAACTGGCTACAGTGCCATTTTACAGGCCAAAAAGAGACTGCAGTATTTGCCTTAAAGAGATGTTTTTCCTTTGCTATGACATTGTTTTCTGATCATGGTTATTGGCATAATATGCCAATACATAACAAAAAAGTTAATATGGAGGACAGAAAAGAGAAACATTAGCAAATGCAATAACCCACTTAGGCAACAGCACTTGGAAAGTAGGAAAGTATTTCTTGAAAGCCAATGAAGAATTTTGGAAAATGCAAAATTGAGAATAAATGTGGGCAGTTAGGCATTACACTCATTGTCATAGTTTATGTAATACTGATGGCATTATGCAATTTAAATTAACTGCATGGGCAAATAAAATAATAAGTCAAGTCTTGATACTATTGTATATTTCAAGTTTTACTATGCATAAATTCCTTTCTTTAGTTATCTCCCACTCTTGCTTAAGATCTCTGTTTTCTTACTATTCTGCTACATTTATTCTAATACATATTTAGGAAAAGATGAAGTTACAAGGAAATCTTGTTTAATTCAGGTGTTCTTTGCCAATCCTGGAAGTATTTGTCTCTCCTCAGATCTGTTGGCATAAAGTTCTAGTAAGATAAAAATTATGTTTTTAGCATTTTAGTTACCTCACTGCCTCAATTCATACTGTTCCAATACAGTGAGTGATGCCTATATTAATAAATTATGAAGTCATTTGAACCTGGTCTCTTCCAGCAAGGTTGTTGCCCAGACATTAAGTTAAGGTCATCAGTCCCTCTTCCACTTTAATAAATGTTTAATTTTAATCTATATAGTGTGGAAAAGCTCTAGCAGGGTTGCATTCCTTGATGATTATTCAAGAGAAATTCCAAATCAAGTTTTTAAGTCCAATTAGTGTTTAATGATAAAGTAGCTGGGTTAATATGATATTGAAGGAAAGCCTTTATAAAGGATGAGGAGGAAGAAGAAAGTTATGCCTGACTCAAACTACTAACATTAATTTTTAACTGCACAGCTTTATATAACATACTCCAGCAAGTCCTTGATTTAATCACCAAACTCTTTAAGGAACTTTTATCTTTACAAAGAGAGCACACTGAGAAAATGAGGTTGAGGTTTAGAATGAAGTAGGTTATGCCCCCTTGGTAAGAGAGGTAACAGAGGTCTAAGTAAAAATGGTTAAAAAAACCCCATAGAACAAACAATCAAGAAAACTTTTGTGGTTAAAATCACCAAAATCACCACCGTGTAAATGCAGTTCCAAAGGATTCTGATAGTTCTATAAAACATCCCAAATCTCCCTAGTTCTCAAAGTCTAGTTATATGCTAATGAGGAAACACATGAAATTGTTTTAAATGTTGGTGAATTTCATAGAGGATAGGTACATCCAAGCCAGCTGATGTTTCTACAGGTAGTATTTTCAAATTTAACAAGGAAATTGTGTCCTGTTCAAAATGTTATGTAAGTCATGGAGCAATGCAGTTGCCACTGAAATCATGGTGGCACTCTGTTCCCCTTGCAAATCACCAAGTTTCTGTGGGAACTCTGAGTGTGTTCCTCAGGCATAGGCTGAGCCCTCTGTCTCAGGACTACTGGTGTGTAACTTGTTTGCTCAGTGCATAATTGCCTTTACAAGCTACTTACAAGTTCAGTGCAGTAATGAATTTTCCTGGATAAATTAGTGAACTTGTTTGTATCTACCACAGTCCCAGTATGATAATCACTGAATTGACTTTCACCTTGGTATTACACTTGGTGTTTAAACAACAACTAAATTTTCTAAGCTCCAGAGAAAAGAAAATCCACACTTGTAACAAGCTGATATTTTGGATCAGCTTGGTACTGTAGTCCCTATCAAACCATGAGAATCTATCTAAAAGAAAAAAAAAAAAAAAAAAACCAACTGTTTTTGTTTCATCTGTAACCAACATATGAAAAAGAGGAAACTAGCATTTCTTAACATCAGGGATGTTGTAAAATAACTCATCTGCAGCCCAAGTGCCAGCACTTTGTCCTGGGATTTCTGCCAAAACAGGAGGCTGTTTGGTTGTAATTGACATTTCTCATCCCAATATCATTGTTGATGAGTCCCCACATAGTTTCAAGTACAGCTGCTTCCCACAGTAGTTCATTATGAACACAAGACTTCTGCTAACTCTTCCCTTCTGCTTTACTTGTCATGGGCACTTCTCTCTTCAAAAGAATCAGTTTCCTTCTTGCCAGACTTTGTGAGGTAGCCATATCATGTCTCATTTGAAGATCTGCATATTGGTTTCGGCTTGATCCATTTGAACTTTTTTGCCTTTAGGAAGTCTTTCAACTTTTGTTTGGATCTGCTGGACTTCATGCCTTACTGGAGTGGTGCCATCTTGAACTAGATGTTCACCCCTTGTTAAATTATTTTTCTGTTCAGTTTGGTGCTCAGATTAGCCAGATCAGATCCTGATGTACTTCAGCCTGCCTTTTCTGGAATTCCTTGGCATTTCTTCTCTGTAGTCTCTTGGAAGCTTTGCTAGAGCTACATGGAAGACTAAGCAATTACAAATGATCTAGTGATGTGAGCAATTGTTCTCGAGGATACATTATATAAATGGTCAGCAGGAGACACAGTGGTAACCAGCTAGGATGAGAAAATTGCTTACAAAATCAGACACTTACTATTTTCCCCTAAAACTGCTAATAGAGAAATCAAAAGAGCCTATTTTTAAATGAAATGAGCAGTTTTTACTATGCTTTGTGTATGCTTTCTTAATCAACTTCTTGCTTCTGCTGGAGTTATTATTCACTGATTTATCTAGCCAGGGATCAGAGTCTGTGCTTCAGCAACATCCCTGTTTCAAAAAACTTATGATCCAAGCATAAATGAGAGAAAAAAGCACCATACAAAGGGAATTTAGGGAATCAGGGAGACAAATTTGGGGCAGTTTTACCAATCGCCCTTCTAACAGCATAGCAGTCTGCACATGGGATGGTTTTTTATTGTATTTTTAGAAAAAGAGAACAAAGAAATTATGAAATTCAGCAAATTTGACTGATTAGCAGGAGTAGATGGCCTTTCAGTAGTGAAGGAGACAGAAGTAGCAATGTAGGTGGAGCTAGGTCATGTGTGCTCTTTAAAGCAGAGACAAATTATTCCATTTTTTGCTGCAGGACAAACCAGGAAGCCATGAAGGCAGGAAAATGAAGGGGTGACCTTACAAGTGACCTAGAAAAATGATCTTTGCATCACGTTTCTGAATGGAATGGAAAAAGATCTGTTATGGTCAAAGAAGATTCCTATATTTCTGTCTGGCAGCAACATTCTCCTTCTTTATTAGGAAATGGTACATCCAACAATAACAAAAAATACAGAATTGGCAATAGATGAATAGCAGTACAAGCTGCAAAGTGACACTTTGACAAACATTGTTCCAGCGAACAATCCTGAGAAACAGAGGAGTGACCCTTTCTTAAATGTGTTGGGGAAAGGGGGAAGGGAACTCTGACATTAAGGAAAAGGACTAAAAAGCTAATAAGGAAACTTCCTGAATCTAGATGACAGAAATCCAGAATCTATTCTCATATGGCTTAAACAGATGTGCTCTAATTTAACATGGATACAATTAACAATAAAATGTAGTCCAGTTAGACCATATGGGTTTTAAACAGGACCAGGGCTTTAAGTTGTAGATATGTGAATGATTGGCTCAAACTGTAATAGATTCTACTGAAGGATCAATAGTGTTTGAGAAAAACAACCTTAAGGTGCAATAATATGTATTAAATATTTATTTCTGCTCAAGCAATATATATCTCTCTAAAATGCCCCCAACAAAAAGGAAGAAAAAAGGGTATGTCACAGATCTGACACCAAGGAGAACTTGATAACTGATAATATTTTAATACTATTAACTTCTTGTGTTTGGAATTGTTAGTGAAGGGAGGCTCATTAGTCCTAAGGGGTCTTTGGAATCTTTTAATATCCAGATGTTGAGACCAGCACTTAATAAAGATCTTGCACAAAACAAATACCATTATTAAAAAACAACTCAGCATCCCTGAATTCTGGATATTTTTGTAAAACAGTGTTTTCATCATTTTCTGATTCAAAGATAAAAGGAAAAAGGGGGAAAAAAAAGCAGCATCCACTGTACATACAAAGGATGACTACTGGAAAAATCTCAAAAATAGATATTGTGACTAATTCTATGGTGCTAGAGCAGATGTACAGAGCAAAAAGTCTTCTGAAAGTCTCAGAACAATGTCTGGGAAGCAGGGTTTATATGGAATTTGGAAAATCTTTCCCCAGGAACACACATACTTTCAATGTCATTAGTGAAAATTAAGGACTTATAAAACTCATTCAGTCTCAGTTCTGCAGTTCAGTCCATATACAGAGTGCTGATGTCATCAGTGAGTGACTTGGACAGCCATGCCCAGAACTCTGTGGGTCTCCTGGAAAATTTTTATACTCACACAAAAGTTGTTTCAAGAATGAATGATGCCACTCAAAAGTCAAGAGACTAAGCAGGTTTTTTTTGTCTGCTATCATTTTGATTGAAATAACTCAGCTCTGCTGAGAGCAATAAAAATGAATCAGACATATTTATGAGGTAAGGACTCTACAGTGTCTAGAGTCATTAAGATCTTTCATTTTTCTTGTTTGATTCAAAGTACCTGTCATTCTCCCTTGAAGCTCTGGCTGCTTCATGAAGCACCGACTAGTCTCAGAGAAAAGGTTCTTTTCATGAAGAGCAATAAAAAAATTGTCATTTTATATCTGGGGTGACTGTTTTTGATGGGATAAATTCCTGTTTAGTGCTCTGAATTCTTTCAAACATTGTCAGGTTTTTTGTTGTCAAAAAAAAAAAAAGAAGAAAGAAGCGTTAAGTCTCACTTTTAAGAGCATATTTGCATTAAACACATATTTTAAAACAGGTCCAAACATCTGAATGAGGACATGTAATTGTCTGAGGCATCTTCCTCTGAGGTCAGAAAATTTTTTCAAATCTTTCACAGATTCTCATACTGAAGGAAAAAAAATTCTTAGGCTTGTTCAGCGCTTCATCCTTTCCTATGGACATAAATGAAAGTGACATAACGTGCTGTGTGTTGCTTGAGTTTGCAAATATATACTTTCTCCTAAGGTGAAAACATACAGAAGCCCTGAGATGAATATTTTGTGCCGCTATCCCCTCAAGTAAGAAGAAGCCCTTTTCCAAGCAATACTTGTGAGGAGCAGCATGTCAGGGACACTCTCTGTGTCCTGTCAGCAAAGGACTGATGAAAATTAATTCCCTCCTTTGATAGCTTTTCCACGCTATTCCAGAAGATGGCACATCCTCAAAGCTCCCTTGGTAGCTTCCCATCATAGATGAAGATATTCTGCATGGTCTCAATGTCATAAAATTTAAATATTCTTCTAATGATTCAAAACACAACCTTTATACTGCTGTAACCTCCTATATTATTTAAACAGAAAAATACAAAAAACCCAAATCTTTAAGAGCTGGGTTCAGATGCACATCATGGGGTGTGGGAGGATGGAGTATAGAGATAGTGCTGAAGGCAATCTCCCCCCTAAGGCATTGCAGCTGTACCAGTTACCAGGATAGACCCCAGCTATGTCCTTTAAGGTCTGCCCTTAATAGGTCATGGCTATAGCCAATAAGGATGGGTGTTATAAGAGTGGGTTAGCTGCTTGAGAAGGAAGATGGGCTTCCTTGTTGTTGGCTGTGCTGTAAGGAGAAAGGGTCAGCTGCCCCTGAAGAAAGAAAGGCGTCAGCATGATGAGGAGCTGCCCATGAATGATCATTGACAAAGTATGAAAGCTTTACAAGATCATAACGACAATAGGGGGCCTAGGGGAGGTCTATGGCCAAGTGCTGCACAGATTGGAGAGCAGCCAGGCAGTGCTTGTCAAGTGCAGGATGAACAGAAGGATGTTCCCTTGCCCTGTTTGAGTTCACAGCATAGACATAGCCTTGCACTCACAGAAAAGCATTCCGAGTGCCAGGGGGTGATCAAAACACCCAGCTATCCAGGATCTCCAAAACAGGAGGAGGCAGCCTCAAAACACCTCCTCTCACCCACCAAAATCATTATGGAACTATTCTTCAGAAAGAGCTGTGAAACTAAAGCATCTTTCCCCATGTCTTACCAACATGAAACAAATGTTTTGGAATCATGCTTTGCACACATTTAAGATGCACAAAGCAAATCACTATATTTATCCCCCAGAGGATATTTATTTTGCATCTGTCAAATGTAATGCATTTTTACTGCACAATTAAAAGTTTTGATAAAAAATACAGAAGTATAGTGTCACATCATTCGAAACCTTTCACTGTGCAGTTTGTTCCAACTTAATTCGAAATAGAATTTGTGCTTAATTCAGTGAAATCATTAATGAAACTAACTAAAATTGCTAAGCTTCCTCTCTATCCAATGTAAAACAATCCATGTGCAAGATGAACTGTTACATGACTATTTCCCTTTTAAATTTTTTGCATTAAAAATCAAGGGAAGGGAAAAGGATATAATTTTAATATGTGTTATCTCTTTCTTGGAAAGGCAACATGTTTCATGAGAAGTAGGAAGCTTAGTTTGATCTGATGCATGAGCACACAGACTGGCTGAGCCCTCCCTGGGCTAGTGAGGAATTCTCTGTTGGGATCATGAAAGATTGTGGCCTTCTTATGGATGAAAGCAAGTCATTTTCTCCAGTCACTAGGGAAATGAGATTAAGGAGGCAGGACATTTTGTCTATTTATTCTACCTCCTGAGAAGGCAGTTTTGGGAGGACCTTCACACACCATTTTGCTGGTGGGTGCCCTCAAGGCATTGTTGAATTAGAGAAGCAAAACTTTTAGTAACATATCGACAACAGGAGAGTCAAGTCCTTATTCCTCTTTAGCAATCACGAAGATCCTGCATTTCCATAACATCTGTTACAGGCACCCATTTCAGTGTACAGTCTCCTCATTATGCCCCATTAATCCTCTTTTTGTGCAGAATAAATTGAGGCCCAGAAAGGGTTTTAGCTTTAAATCATGCACCCAGTCCGCATCACACACAAATCACCCAGAACTGATGAATGCTGGTTTCTATACGTGGGGGAGAAGGGGTGAGGTGTTGTGAACAAAACAGGAAGAAATTCATTTCTTTTCAAATAATTAGAAACCTCAAATTAATTGTTTGTAGATCACTTTTTTTTTATATAAAAAATATTAGGAATGCTACAGGAAAGGCAAAGGTTCTTGGGTTTGAGACACAGGAGAAAAGTGTTTAGCCCTGTAAAACATTGTTTAATGGGAAGGAGCCCTGTTGCTCTTCCTCAGATTTACTGATTACTTTTATTTCTAATTATTTCAGAAATCATGTTCTTAAGAATATTCAATCATTCATGAGAAATAGATTCCAAACATAAATACAGGTCCCTCCCTGAAATGTTCATTTATTACTGGAGAGAGAAAGAGCAGTTCTGCTGAGTGGGGGGAAAGGGAAATCAGTCATACTTAATCTTAAAAATAAAGGTAGAGTTTTCTTTGGTTCCTTACCATGGCAATGATAACTAGAAATGCTACAAAGCCAGAGATTGCCTCTAGGAAAAAAGAAGAAAAAAAATTCCACATGTGATTTTGAAGCAGACAATACAAGCTTGTTTTTTACTATTCCACTATCTTGTTCAATCGCTGTAAACAATTCTCCAAGACGGAATTCAAATATTACAAGTTCAGAAACAGATAACATACCAGATGAGATTAATGAGATCCACCTAATTGAGGGAGATAACATACTGAATAGCTAAGTATTTTATGGTAGTGCTGATAAACAAGATCAATAGTACAGGCAGAAAAGTGGAAAACTGGTATCATCATCATTTATCTGCCATGTAATGTAACTGTCATCATGTTATATCTTCAGAAAGGCAATATTAATTCATTCCCTACACCAAAATCCAGAAAATTCACTTCACTGTGAGATACAAATACTCACTGTTTACTCACAGAAGTGCTTTACTAAATCTTAATATCCAGAAGTGGCAGAAACGAATGCAGTTAAAATAAAGATGTAAAGAGAGCAGCAGCAAGGGTAAACACAAAGTACTTAAAATAATTAAAGAGCACAAACAGTAGAAAATTCAATGGATTGAAGCAAGCAAGCACTGTAACAAGTAAATAAATAATTAGTGGACAAAGGAAGAATAATACGAGTTTCTCAAAGAGAATAAGCAACAGGCAGAGCAGAAAGAAATTATTTATCCTCTTAACCATTATAGTGGGAAATTGGAGCCGATGGACTAAAAAGAATAGCATTAGACATTAAATAAGCACTGTGGATTCATTTAAGGAATTGAGGTGGAAATTTACTTAAATCAGGAATCAAAATCAGAGGGATCATAGACAAGGAGTCGGAAAACACAGATAATGTTTGAACTTTTAACTAGATCAGAATCTGTACCCTACCTATAGAAGACATAATAGAAAATATTTTCAGTAGCAGTTTCAGTAAACTGATAACAGAGAGGTACTAAGGTCTGGAAACTAAAAGCACATTCTCTTGTGAACACATCTAAGGCCTCTGCTCAGCATGTGCTTGTCAACTAAACAAATAGTATGATTGTGGAGAACAATATAACAATATTTTAACACAATCATATGAAGTCAAGAGCATGCCCCCCACTGGCACATTTTATTCAGTAGATTAGGGAATCCTTGTATCTCATGGAGGTGTATCCCAATGGACTAGTTTGGCAAAAAAAAAAATGCAATGCTACTGCTCTATCACAAGTTATTAAAATTACATCAAAGGCCAAATTCTTATTCAGTGGAGCACTGTACTGACTAGTTGTTGTGTTGACTGGTTAAATTCCTTAGCCAGGTCCTTCTTAGATAACCTTATCCATGTCTACTGCAGCAATTGATACAAAAAGCAGTGAATTTCCTTTTCCAATCCTTTAATACTAGCTGGACCTTTTATCAGAAGATAAAATTTCTGACTTGACTAAGGACTGAGAAAGCTGATCTTAAGGCTGAAGGATAATATTCATCCTTGAGTGCTTTCATCTCCTGTGGTTCAGCCCAAATCATCACCTTTTCACTATTGTTTTGCTTTAGTGCAGCTTTATACCACTTGTCAAAATACAGCTACATTACATATTTTGTTTTGCAATGCTGACTGTTTGATTTCACACTTATTATCTCTCATTCATGCGTGTCAGTAATACCTTGCATTTGTATAGTTGCTGTCACAACCTGTTCACATTTTATCCACTATCAGAGCTTGTTTCACAGCTGTAGGGTTGTCCTTGTTGGCTAAGCTAAATACATGGGAGATGGATGAGCTATTCACCTTCTCAGATGCTCTTTTGCTGGAAGCCTTAGGATGAGTAGCATATGTAGTTTGTCTCCCAGGTTGCTTTTGGCACATGGGCTACAGGGATCATTGCCAATCTCTTTGGTCAGTTAAACAAGTTTCTGTAATACCAGACTGTGCAGACTTGACCATATATTTTCCTGCCTTTCCCACCTGCTCCAGTTCATGCAGTTCTTTAAATACTACCCTTAACTTCCACATTAAGAGCAGCCACTTTGTCCAAGAAGAGCATGGAAGTTGTTGCTATTGTTTGTAACATACTTCTCTCCTGATTCAGCTTCTTCAGTCTTCAAATTAATTTTCCCCAATCCCTTACTTCTCTGGTGATGGCCTTACAGGAACAGTACTGATGTGTCTATTACAAAATAAAACCTTTTGCTGTACACTGGTCATTGTACTCCGTTGCACAAAGCACAAATTGCATTCTTGCTTCAGCTGAGATGCAAAACAATGGCATAAAGTCACATAAATCACAGAATGGTTAAGGGTGGGAGGGAGGTCATCTGGTCCAACCTTCTGCTCAAGCAAGACCACCAAGGGCCTGTTGCCCAGGTTTGTGTCTGGACAGCTTTTGAATATCTCCAAGAATGGAGACTCCATAGACTCTCTAGGCAACTTGTGGCAAGGCTTGGTTATCTCACAGTGAAAAAGTGTTTCCTTGTGTTCAGTTACTTTTCCTCTTTTCTCAATATGGAAATGAGTTCATTTGGACACTTCTGAATATGATTTCTTACATATTTTTATTATTATTCTGTTTGCTTTCTCTTCTTTTCCCCTTTATTGATATACAAGTGTACCTTGAAAAAATCCTTTGAGTAGAACAGTAATCATAGCACTAGCAATAAATATTGAAACACATAATGACTGATTCTGAAATTACTGGTTTAATTGTTTGATTAGATGATTTATTTAAATTCAAGTGAAGAAGAGATTAAAGCTTGATATTAAAAAATGGACTCATTATTACAAAAGAAGAGTCTTATAATTCAGGTTTGTCAATTTAGATTTATAATTGGCAGACAAAGTTCAATGCAAATAGACATAGCTTAATAGATAGAACAAAGAAACCAGAAAGGAATGTTTCACAGTAAAATGTTAATGTGGGAATTATTTCTGATAAAACTGAGAAGTGAGAGAGAAATCTCCTTTTATGCAAAAGAAGAAAACCATCCGTGTGGGCTGTTAGAAACAAAAAAAAAAGAAAGTAGAGAAGATATTTTCCTGTTAGTAACTGAAGAATTGATTTGCAAAAATTAGGAAAAAAAAAAAACCCAAAACCAAAAACCCAAAGATAACCAACCTATCATAGCCAAACCTGATATAAAATAATTTTGGAATGAGCTGTCGGAAAATTTGTTTACTATTTTCTTCTTGTTGTCACTAATTTTGCTTAAATAGGGAAGTTAGAGGGCCAAGTTATGAAGAAACAGGCAGTACATAGCAAAGTGGCATTTATGGACATTTACACACTTGATCACTGCTGATATCACCAGAAGAAACCATTTCCTCCCTTCAGGTTTACTCAGGTTAATTATTTTTACTGTAAATCTGTTACTATTATAGATTTGTGTGGCTTTGGTCTGCAGCCTTTGACTCTGATTAGTTTTTTTCTCTGAGAGATTAATGGTCTGCAGAATAACTGGGGTTTGGAGTGGAGGGAAGGGGTCTAATTTTTACAGTACTATACACCATAAACAAGTCTCCTGTCATGGTTTTTTTTGGTGACAAACAACACAGAATGCCACTTATCCCATGACAGGGCCTTTTACCAGGCCCCTGGTCCCATTTTTGACTTTCTCACAACTTTTGCAAATATCTTGGCAGTGTTGACAAGTGTACATCCCTGTGCATACTTACCCAAAATACTTTTTAAAATATGTGTTATTACTGGCTGCTATTTTATGAATCAGTAGTAAGCCTTCACCCAGAATTTGTACAAAAAATTAGCTGCAGCTGTTAAAATGACAAAGCCTCTTCTGGTGGACTTTAACCTCTAAATGCCCCTTAGGCCTAAGTGTGAAAGAATACCTGAAGTACTCAGAAAATAAGTTGTATTTACTATGCAAAAAAAAGCAAAATGGAGAATCTCCCTACATAACTCTGCCAAAGTTTATGAAACTGAGATTTAAAAAGAAAATATTATCTCTCTAAAATGATGTTTTCATCCCATCCAAATGCAAATAAACAGTTCCCATGGGAAGATTACTAAAAGGACAGCAATAGATGTTTAACTGAAGTCTGGCAGAATCTGAAGCACTGCTTTAACCAGTTAAAATGTGAAAAAAAGAATTTGAACCACTTAGAGTCAGTATCAGCTCCTGCAAAGAGTGTAATAAAAATACCCACTTAGGTAAGGAGAAATGGATCCTCCAAGCCACCAGGCTGTGATAAAAAAAAAAAAAAAAAAAAAAAAAAAAAAAGGACAAAGAGAATGGAAAACTGCAAATCTGTGAGGGAACACAATATAGTGATTTTTTGCAGCTTCCAAGAATTCTCTTGCTCATAAACCTCATAACTGGCTTGTCCATTTATATTGATAAGAGTTCTCTGTCTTGGTAAGACAACTGCCTGTTTCTATACAGTCTTTATAAGCTTTTTTCTCTTCTCAATGTATACTTTCTTGTATCCATCTATTTTGGGAATATGTTTAATTTATAGGCACATGGGATGATTTTCAAGTGTGGCAATATAATGCGTTTTTCTTCCACACTTAAGGGCTTCTCCATTGTATGAGACCACTGAAGAAAGATGACACCTCTAGAGGACACATTCCAGATCTGATTTTCCTTCTGGAGATGAAGTTCAGTGCGTTGATTACAGGGGAGCTTACAATGGCTCACCTTTAAACACTGGACCCTGTGAAGTTCCCAAAGTTTTTCAGGAAAAACTCATACTAAGGCTTGAGCATTTGTATTTGCTTCTTTTCTTTGTTGTATTTCTGTGCAACAAAAGAGGATGTAGGTCGAGGGTGTTTTGTAGCTAACATAGACTTAATCATGGCAATTAAACTCACAGTCACTGTTGTAAATATTCAGCTACTTCTCTTGAAGTTTTATTGATGGCTTTCTGGTTTCTATCCTGGTTTGCTAAGGTTCAGTGTTGTTAGAATGTCTAGCCTTATAAGAAAATCTTACACTGATCAGTAACACACATTAATCAGAAATTCTACTTTCATTGACTCTGCATACAGTTTTAATCAATATGTATTTAAGTTTTATACTTCGTGCTGCATCCATGTTCTGTTGAACATTAATTTATGAAAAAGATTTTACAGGAGACAAGCATGAAATTGAAAAGTGTAAAATGAGCTAAGGTTGCTACTTCATCACTTTAAATAATACCACAGACCTCCAATTATCCAATAGGAGAGAAATAATAAAGGCTGTATATAATGTTGTAATAGATTTCACGCAGATAGAACAGCATTTTACTTCAAAGAATAAATCATTTCATGTTCTTCATGGCCACCAAAACAAATCTTGTGCTAATTCAGTAAGGTTTATCACAAACCAAAATGGTTTGAATGGTATATATTACTTGTTTCATTAAAATCTGATTATATTATAATGTAGAAATCTAATTTCTCTAAGTACCTCATTATTCCTGATTTCATCTGCCAAGTGCAAGTGTGATCTTATTGTGAGAGTGAATTCAGCCAAGGCATAAGAACCAGATTGATATCCTGAACAAAAGTCGCAGTATGGTGAAAGTTTCATTCTTAAGAAATGTACAGATGGCTGTGTTAAATGATCCACAACAAGTGTACATTTTTTCTATGGGTCACATGGTTCCATTACAAATAAAAACTATTTATGTGAAATTACAAACCTGATCTATCTCCTCAACAACAATTTTGTACTGAAGTAACAGCGATGAATTTACGAGATCTTTTTACCCATTGACATGTAAGCAAATAAGAGTACAGCTGCTCTGTGAGCATTTTAATGCACTTAAAGTTTGCTGTTGAATTAAAAATATGTTTCTTATTACAAGTAATATTTTTTCTTTGATCACAAGGCTCTAGTCCTTTTATTAAAATACCCATTCTCACTGATACATATATATCATACCCACTGCTAGTCCTTAAACTGAAAAAAAAAAAAAATCCAAGAAAATGGGAATTGAAATTCCTACGCAGCTACAACACATAAAAAATTAGCATTTTCCATTATATTACTTATTTTTGCCTCCCCTAAGTCTTTTACCTCATTTGGATCATAGAGACTGAGTTTAAGAAGGTAAATATTTTCACTTCTGTGTGATTAGCTCAGACTGCTGGTGTAATCATTTCCCTTCAGCTCTTTTCTCCTTCTGTCCAGAGACTGACCATTTCAAAGAACTAGTCAGCTGTGAAGAAGCAGAGTAACCCATACGCACTTCTGAAGCAGATCTTTTTCTCATGTGGTCATTTTATGCAGCCAGAAGATATATTTGAAGGGCAAAACTCTCTGGCTCTTAAACATTTTTAACTATGCCTTTCATTCTATTGCACCTTCAGAGAAGTTATGCTGCAACATGGATTTCTTGGCCCCACAGCCAAAAATATTTCCTACAAGAAATGTCTTTTCATGTTGAATAATCAGTGCTTCATATTAAGACACTGCATGCATTTTGTGGGTCATGTTCTGAAAATAACATTTTTTAATATTTTGCTTTCAAATAATTGTCTTTGGTTTAAGTTTCCACCGAGAGCACAAGCTTCTTACCACAATGGAGGGACTTTAAAAATTTAAGGTAGCAAAACTGTTTGATCCTCTCAACATGTTAAAATACTTAAATTATCAATGAAGAACGAACCTCTAGTGAAATATGGACATTGGAAAGGGAGAGGAGAAAGGTAGGGACATTAAGATCTTCATCTGCCATACATGGATACTGCTTCATGGATATGGCTTAAGTAGACATTTCTCCAGCTGATGCTCTGTCTCAATTTTGTAGTGAAAAAGCGTGTGATAAGAGGCAGGATATATAATCGAAGCTTTGCTTGCAACAAATTTAAAAGTAGAGACAGAAGAGACCTTGGTTTAAAATTCCTTCCTATTCTGGTATGTCTTGTCAAACTCATTAAATGTAAATCCTCAGCTCTTAGTAGAAACTCTAAAATTCTTCAGTCAATAATAGCAAAATCTTAGTCCAATAAAATGCCTTTTAATTATGTGACTTTGTTTTGACTACCTTTGTTTTTTATCTGAACTAAAATTTCTTGAAGTCCTGGAGTATGAGAGATCTTTCTGACTCAGTCAGCAATTATATTCAGCGTATATGACAATTCATTTTCATGTGTTTATACATATTTAAACTTAGATTAATAACAAATATATGGGAACTCCAGGCATGTACTGAAAATACACATAATACTTATATATTGTGCCTATCTTGCATGCAGATATCATCATTCTTCTGCCAAATGTGTGTCAAGATCCTCTTACACTGTACCAATAATTTTCTGTCAGTGCTCTTGCCATTGTATCAGTTTCTGTGAACCATTTCTTTAGTTTCTGTCTCACTGTCCTTCTACTCTTGTGTAAATGTTCAGTTGATAATCATGTAAGGGAGAAAAGTTGAATGTGGCTGGAATGCAAAATCTGGGTAAATAATAACATCATCATCACCTTCCCTACTCTCTCTTAACTATTATTATCTGAAATCCCTGTGATCCCAAAAAGTTTCACTTTATTTGAATAATTAGCTTTACAACCTTCAGTGGAAAGCAGAAAAATGTAGACTGTGTAACAGCAAATGCCACTACCTGCTGCCTACTGAGAGCAAGTCTGTCCAATAGGATGAATGTAGAAGTACCTTTGACTTATAATGTAAAAAAAAAAAATCACAGTTTGCACAAGATCCTCCTGCACAGAACAGTGAGCTCATCATCCACTGGCACAGATTCCAGAACAGGTTGCAAGGAGAGCAGCAAAAAATGCAAGCTATGATGCAGTAGGGGATTTTGATGGACATCAGTGTCTTTGAAGTAACAGCTCATGGAGATGCTGGTACTTTGTGATTATTCCTCTTTCAGCAAGAACTGCCTGAAATTAATATTGGTTTATTTTTCTATGGTATCTAATAGATTTGGATGGAAACACATATATAAATGCATGAATATCCTCAGTCCTGTTGACTACCTAGTGGTGCTAGAAAGCCTAAAGTAGGAGCCAGGGAAGAGTGATGCAGCAAGACATTCAGAAGGGTTGCTGCTCCCATGACAGGGACCAGGACTACTCTGCACCCACCAAATGGCTGTTGAAAGCTTTTTTTTGCTCTGGTACTTTTACCTTGTGTAAACATCAGAGACAAGATGAAGGTTGCACCTACTACCTCCCCAATGTGGACTGTTATTGTCCATCTTTTCCCTAAATTATTGTCTAAAATAATCTCATTTCACTGAGGAGAGATCCTCCAAACTTCTATTCTTAAAAAAAACCAAACAAACCCCCAAATGGTGGATTTAGGGTTTGAGAGAAAAAAATCAAAACTGCATAAGTGTTTTGGCTGGTTTTTTTGGTGGTTTTTTGTCTTGTTTTGTTTTTGTTTGTTTGTTT
>WBNO01026543.1:0-11883 GCA_013400575.1 Peucedramus taeniatus | reverse complement strand
AATTAGCTCTCTCAGAAAATGCTAGTCTTAGGTTCATTACATTAATTGCACATGTGGCCCACAGATTTCTGTAATCCATTAAGGCAATTTATTGCCCCCATTATGAAAAAAATAGTTTCATAGGAAAGGAAAGATAATTAACCATGTCCTGAACATTCTAACATACTCACTAACATAAAACTTCCTCACTGCCACAGAAAATAATGAAGTGCAACTATTTCCATATTCATCTCGCATTACTCTCATCAAGTCCCAACCAGCTTTAAAAACAAAAAACACTTCACCATATGGAAAATCAGCTCCTTCACTTCTCACCAGAAGAACAGAGACAGTGAAGAGCTGAGATAATTCCATCAAGAATTATGTTGAGATATTATGATTTAGCATAGAAGCTGTGATGAATACAGCTGGCTTTATCTCTCAAAAGGTCATACACCCAACTCAAAAATGTGGAACTGATTTTGAGCCCTCTTCACTGCTTGTCA
This sequence comes from Peucedramus taeniatus, assembly GCA_013400575.1. NCBI lineage: Eukaryota > Metazoa > Chordata > Aves > Passeriformes > Fringillidae > Peucedramus > Peucedramus taeniatus. The sequence goes on along the minus strand of WBNO01026543.1, from coordinate 11,398 downwards.
CAGTCACTTGTGTGCAGAAAAGAGCAAAGAACTATAATAAATGTTACGGAACATACAAATTTTTTAAATAGTTGATTATCCCAAACAAACACTTTTTACCCACTATTAATTTAAAGGATCTGTTTTTTTTCCACTAAAGCAGAATTTTTTTCTTGACTACAGCAACATAAATAACTGATTCAAACCAAAAATTATTAGTTGGCTACAATTCCATCACAAACTGTAGTTTGTGACTCATTCCAATGTAAAAAACAAAAAAAATCTTCAGCAAAAGCACTTAAGATTTCTGAAGTTACTTAGTGTGCTGTTGCTGAGCAGCATGTATACAGGACCCTTAAAACAGTGGCAGGCTACTTGGATCACGTGTGAGAAGTGAGTTAATTGCTTGTGACAATAACACTGAACCAGGTCATTGATATCGCAGCTATTAACAACAATTACTTCTACCCAGAAAATTCAAATTCAGGGTTAGCATTTTCAGATAAATGCAAATAAAGATGAGCATTCTCATTTTCTTCAATACAAGAGACCACAACTGATTTTGCGAAGAAATTAAATGATTGTCACACCTGTAGACATAACTATCAATTTTGCTTTTAATTCAAGTGGACCCCAAGAACATATTTTTAGATCACAGATCACTGTAACAGGACTAAATCTGGAGCTTTGGTAAAGAAGCACAAACAATTAGACAACTTAAAAATTAGTATAATCCCAGCACTTTTGTTCTTACACCTCTCTCCTAAACTTTAGTCCTATTTCAACATATTCAGTGGGCAAATGGGTGAGAGGTTTCTTTGTGATCTTTTGTTTTATTTGCATGACTGCTTTAGGAATTAAATATTCCTGTATTTTTAAAGCTTTCATAGTCCTCTTGTTTACAAGACATTCAGTAAAGGTCACCAATTGGAACTAAAGAGCATGCAGCAACATTCAGTGATGGATTCCATTCCTGATCATGATAAACTATGCATGCTTTGTTTCTTATAAAAGAACAAAAGACACATTTACATTAACCCAAAAAATAACTCAGAAATCAGAATCCTGAAAAATTAAACACTGTGTCCTTAAAGGAAAGGCCCTAAAGAGCTGGGTCAGCCTTTAACTGACTAAGCTGTGTTTTCATAACATTGAAAGGTTGTAAGTTCTCTTTGGATCTCCAAATAGCTATTTCATTAGCATGGATTTGTTCAGCTACATACGCACAATACTAGAACTCTTGGGAAAACTAAGCAACAAGTAACCTGCAGGTTCTTTTAATATTGTTATGTTTTATCAGACTGCAGAACCTTTTGCACAAAAAATCTAGTAGACTATTTAAACATTCTCATTGTCTCTTACGAAAAGAGTAGCATTATGGGAGTTGTCAAGAATGGTGCTACTCTGCAGCAACTCATTAATGAAAAACTGCAGCATTTGGATGGAGAAGCAAAACCGCTCTTTAATCTGATTATGCAAATCACAATAAATTATCAAATCAAATCAAATATTCATACCTGATTATATAAAACAAGATCTCTAAGTATTTGTGAAACACTGTTCCCATCTTTATCACAAGAAGTCATTCTGAACCAAAACAGGAGACTACTCTCCAACCCTTCCAGACTGGCATACCCACTACCTCCCACAGCCACACAGGTATGGGATTTCAACATTCTTTAGTTAGAGAATGTAACACAAACATGTGCGACAAGCAGGACAACAGTATCTTTTTAGCTACAGTCTCTATACAGAATCACAGGATCAATTAGGTTGGAAAGACCTTTGAGATCGAGTCCAACCTATGATCAAACATCCCCATGTCAATTAGATCATGGTACTAAGTGCCACATCCAGTCTTCCCTCAAACACCTCCAGGGATGGTGACTCTACCACCTTCCTGGGCAGCCCATTCCAATTCCTATTCACCCTTTCTGTGAAGAAATTCTTCCAAATGTCCAGCCTAAACCTCCCCTAGTGCAGTGTAAGACTGTGTCCTGCTGTCTTGTCACTGGTTGCCTGGGATAAGAGACCAATCCCCACCTGGCTACAACCTCCTTTCACCCAGACACCTACAAAACCAACCATAACAGTATAATCCTGCTACTGTGCAAGTGATCTTTTTTTGCTTTTTGAAACAGATGGCATCCAGAAGGGATAAGCTGCTCTGGTTCTACTTCTAACCACAGAAATAGAAGCAAATGTAAATTTTTCTCCACCACTCTTCTTTTTCTTTTAACTGAAATTTACCTCCCAGCTCTGTCATCACTGATGGGCTGAACAGCAAACACCTTTCAAAAATACCTGGGCATTTAATTAGGATTCAATAAAAAATTGTTAGCTGCACCCAGCATTTGCCAGCAGCACGCACCAGCTCTGACATGACCTAAACAAAGGCTTCCTCTCTTCACCTCACAGCTAAAATTAGCCACAAAGATGCAAAGAAAAAGAAATATTCCATCCTTTTCCATATTCATAGGCAACTACAAGCTTTCTCTTTCTTGTTGCTCCTTATTTGTGGTTAAAATCAGCAATTTCTTAATGAAAGTGAAATAATGACACGATTCACATCTCAAGATTCACTGGCACAGTCTAGGAAATAATTTGGATTACAAGGCACATTCTGTATTCAAGCAAAACCAGTATCTAATTCATAAAAGAAGAATCAAAGTGGTATTTACTAAAACTGCAGGAACTTGAAAGGGCATATGTCCAATAAGTTATTCCTCTTCTCAACACACAATAATCTTAGCAACCACATCATCATGCTTTACAAAAATATTACAGTTTACATCAGTCTAAATTTCTCATATATAATTTGACAACACACTGAGGTATCTTAGAACACAAGGAGTACTGAAAAGTTCTTATGGTAGATTATTGTTAGTTTAGAAAATCAACAATGAGGTAGATAAAACATAAGAAAACAGACTCAGAAGTTTCTTAAGCTATTCAAGCCCCTTCTCAGCAAGTCACTCACCTCTTCCTTCTTCCAATCGATGTCTCCTAATTACACGTTGCCGTTTTTCTTCTTGTCGTAGCTGAAGGTGCTCTTCAATATTAACTCCAGGAACAGGGACAGCTAAATAGATTAAGAAAATAAAATACGTAAAATTATCTTTAAAATTGTTGGGATGGCAACAAACCCTAAAAGAAGTAAAGTAAACAGGAACTGAAAACCTGCTTACTAGCTGCTCTTTATATGGCCCTGACAATAAATAAAAAGGATTTGAGTAAATCTGGAGGAGTTCTAAGCTTTATCTCCTTATTTCCTGGTTTTCATGAATCTGACTAATCCAACATCACTAAGTAGTACTTAGGCATATACATATATGTAGTTATGTGTTGTCTTGGTTATTTCCATTTTCCCTTAAAAAGTTTAATGAAGTATTATTAAACCAAGTCTATGATTGCCTGTATTTTTAAAAGGTTTTACATGAATTAGCCATGTTTTAGTTTACGAATGCTTAAATCCTGATACAAACATTATAGAAAAAAATTTCAGGGTATCAAAAAGGACAAGAACAACTTTGCAGTATCAACATTAGTATCATAACTGCACAGGTTATGAGTGGTACAGGTGACTACAGCAATGGTAAACTTAAAACAGTTCACTTAACAGAATGATCCCCCATTGCTGTATCACAAATAAATCAATCTGACTGTTAAGCACCATTTTAACAATATTAAACTAAAACTGTCCTGTAACAATAAAGTGTGTAAACAAATGTACTGAGAGAAAAGAAGAGGTGCAGCAAAAATGAGAATTAAAAGCCATTTTGCTAATTTCATATCACTTACCCAGCAAGAGATCTAAAGGTATCATCTCTTTTACAGCATCAAGGATTCCTCTTTGCCTTGCTTCCTGGCCATCCAGTTCTCTAGCACATGCCTTGCAGCAGCCACACACAGCACAGCCTGATTCACCTGAGCCACAGCCACAGATTCTGCAGCAAAGAGAATTGCTTTATCACCGTCTTTTATTTTTGTGCATTACTGATGCCTTTGTAACTGAAACATAGATTATTACTTTGTTCTATCTGTGGACATGCAAGTTTTCCTGAGATAAACAGGAAGGACAGCTAGTTTAAATACTAGCTGCTGTTACATGGTGCCAGGATCATACACTGACCGGCCACTGAACTGACTTCTCAGAATCAATTTTCTTTCTTCAATTTAATGTACACCACATGAAAACATGAACAAGGAAACAACGAGCACACAAAATGCTGAAGAAATAGTAATGGTGACACAGTGGCCCTCTGCAGCTCAACTGATAAGAAGTAACAGATAAAGGCAACTTGAACAGCAAGAAAAACTTCCATCACAGGATGAAGAAAAGTTATCCTGAGCCAGCAGCTCTGTCAAGATACAGAAATTATATTGGTGTTCACATTCAACAGCTTCTGGTAAAGAGCTACATGCTAAAGTAAAAAATCAGTTTGTAAAACTAAATCACCTGCAGTCACAAGCTAGTTACAGAAATTTTAAGCCATTTCTGATTTTAAAAGCACATACTACCATATATTTAGCTATAAGTGACTTTAGATGGAAATTTTAACTCAGTTCACATTCAGGAAGTGCTTTAGCCATCCAACTCACTGTACCACCCACATTCCCACACATGTGCTTACCCTCCAGGTACTCTATCAGGACGCCCACTACTAACACAGCTGGCTCCATAGCCTGTACAATCTCCACATACAGTGCACACCATGCACTGCTCCAGCTTCCACTTATGCATGCCTGGAGGACACATCATGGACTTCTCATCTTTTTCATCCAGTTCCTCTTCCAGGTCTTCATCCATTGCTGTTGCCATGTTCTCAACTCCAAAACCTAATTAAGATATTGAAATAAGAAATATTTGTTTTCTGAGGCCAACAGAGAGGTTACCCAGAGAGGTAAGGACAGGCTGAACAGGTCTCTGAGCAATCTGATCTAGTTGAAGATGTCCCTGCTCATTGCCAGGAGGTTGCACTAAATGACTTTTAAAAGATCGCTTCCACCTCCAACTATTCTATGTGTCTATGAACTGCTGAAGCTCGGATCAGATTTTAAAGGAATGCCTTTAAAACTCACAGATCAGGTTTTAGAAGGAATGACTAGGAATGCCTGATTTGCCTGCTCAGTCAGCACAGCGACGTTCTTGAAATCTCTCTGTGCATGGGCATGCTTGATTTTTTTAATCATGCTGCATGTATTCAAGCTTTAGTGTTGGAATTACATTTTACAACAAAATGTTTAGCTTTGTTTTCACTTATGATATTTGCCAGCACACAAATGAAAAGGACAAAAAAAAAAAAAAAAAAAAAAAAAAATCAAGGTTCCACACCTTTTCCTCCCTGGCTCATAGAGCCTGTGTCTCGTCCACACTGTCCTTTATTATTTACTCCAAATGTCCAAACTTCTCCATTCTTCATTAACACACAGGTGTGTGCTTTGCCCATGGCTACTTGAGTCACAAAATGGCCTTTCAAATCTGTTACTAGACCTGTAAGACATAAAACACGTGAGTGAAAAATTGCACTTTCTAGCCAAGAAGGAAACTCAATGATGTAACAAAATTGTTAGTGGATACTGACAATTTTAAAATCGACAGCAAGGGAGAAAAACAGATATAAAAAACAAGTGCTAGAATAAAAAGTGAAAGGAGAACTAGGTCTAGGCCACTTGTCCTGCAAAAAATGAAAAGCCAAAAGCAAACCTAAAACTGCTGCAAATCACTTGTTTTGAAAAAGAATTCTGAAGGAGTCATAAAGCCATTTGAGTTCATTTCATTAATATTTTACTTAAACTGTGGTGTACAGGATCCCCTGCTACCTTATGAGCAGAGAAGCACATAAGGCCTAGCTTCCAGCAGCCTTTGTTCCTACCAAAGCACATCTTATTTCTATGACTTTTTCCTGTGTGGCCTTCTTGTGTCAGATTAACACAAGTGAAATTTTTATATTTGTCACCACTGATGCTAAATTATTTTACAGAACATTCGGAAACTGCCTTTTTCTTCCCTTGTCATATTTGTCTGAATCAACAGAATGTCAGAAATACATTAGGAAGGTAAGAAACACACAAACAACATTTTCATGGGCTAAAAAACTTCCATACTAATTTCAATTACTTCAGCTGAAAAATAATTTAAAAGACCAATATTAACTTACTTGTACTATCAGAGTAAATGGCATCTTTTCCAAACATGTAGAGTTCTCCATCTTTGGAAATAACAGAACTGCTTCCATTATTGCACGCTGTAGATATGACAGTCTTTCCTTCCATTTTAATAATTTTTTTAGGCTTATATGGTTTTGATTGCCGTCTGCTTTTAGCTTTAAATAAAGAAATAAATTACAAGTAAGTCTACCAAAAATCCCCAAACCATCACAGGAATAATCATTAGTTTTCAGACCACTAATGAAAAAAGCCCGAACAAACAACTAACTGTATGTACAATCTCCTGGTCTAATTTTAATTGGATTATACTGGCTCCTCTCAAAAAATTCAATGGCAGGCAAAGATATGATTTGTTCAGTATCTTTTAGAAATTATTCTTCAAGTATTTCAAATCACTTTTAATTATTCTTATTAATCTATCACATCATCATCTATCATCTGTTTCCTAAAGTGAAGTATTTAATTCAGTATTACAGGAGATCATAGCTTCAAGGCACTTAAAGATATCTTCAATTATCCTACAAAGTCTATTTCAATCTACACAGCCAACTACAGAAATCAAGACTAGAAAATGTGTTGATCTTATATTGATGAGGCATTTATTAGTCTGAAGATCAATTTTATCTGTCTTCTTTAATGTCTGAAGAATTCTGCTTGATCAAGCTCGGAAGATCTTCTACAAGTTCTCATCAATGCATCTCTCCACCAGCCAGCAAACCACCCATTTCCAAAGCTCAATAAAACAACAGCGAAGGGGCAAAAGTTCAGCTCCACCGTTTTTCATAGTCCCAGCAGGCAGCATGGCCCCTTGACCAAATTTACTACTGTCTTTTCTTGGGACAAATCTAAAATAGTACTTCCACCACACAACCCAAACTGTGGAAAAACACAGATCGGAGTCTGTAGCAGGGAGAGGTTTTGGCACTGGTTGTCAGGACTTGTGGCCAGCATAATCTCCAGCACAAATGGCATGCTTACATGTTCCTGGAAAATGCTGAAACACTTTCCTTTCAAATTAAAAACTCTTAAAGAGGCTTTTACCAACCACTGGTCAAGCAAGCAATGATACATACTTGATTCACCATCCTCTCCTTTACTAGCCGAACCTGTGAAGAATATGCTTCCATCCTCAGCAACAAGTAAGGCATGTGAGCCATCATGTCCAACAGAAAACTGAATAATCTTTGGAGATTTTGTGATTGGGAGTTCAACCCATTTGCCAGCCGAAGGGCCACCTTGTTTGATTCCAAGGCTCTGATACTTGCCAGTATAATAAATCTAGGAGAAAAAAGTGTATCAGTTTTAGTTATGCCACAGCATTTCAAGCTTATACAATTCTTAACGCTGCATTGTTTTTAATTCCTTTCATTTCAAACCACACTGCACTCTTCCTGACTCTGTTTATGCCATTTCAGTATCTCTGTCCCAAACCCATCAATTTTGACTTAATGGGGGAAACCTTCTAGTTTGATTAGATTGTTTTGAAATGTGCTTTCTATTGAGCCACTGAGTGAGTTTTCATATATAATTGTTTGGCTAGATGAGTTGAACACACAAGAAAGAACAGAAGAAACTACTCAGAGGAAGCATTTAAAAAACTTCACAAAAATGTCTGGTCTGTGTAAAAACAAGATGGTATCATAACAATAAAATCAATTTAAAATAACGAATTACTACATATTTTAATATGCTTCAACACATTTGTAAAACATGTTTAGTAAATGCACAGTGGCCAATGACTACATAATTAACAGAATAGGATATTTCATGTGAACAAAAACAAAAATACTGACATGAACCAAAAAGTTTCCTTTAGAACCATGCAACTCAACAGCTCTATAAAATTTGTATGTCAACCTATGGGGCACCTGAAGCCATAGGTTGCCTTACATTTACATTTTACGTTGCCTTACATATTCTATTTCCTACCTTAACAGACAACTTCATAGACCAAACCAAGGAAATGTGTTAATTTTATACTGAACAGGCACTTTTGTTAGTTGAATGATAAAGTTAATCTGTCTCCCCCGATGCTGAAGAGTTCTATTTGATCAAATGCTGGTACATACCATTAAATTTTCTTAAAAAATATTTACTCTAACATCTTCAACAATCTCACTGTTCTGACAGCAGCAGAGCAAGTCCTTCATTCCAAAAAAGCAATACAATTTTGAACAGGTATTTAAGAACTATGTTTCTACAAGATAAATAGCATTAGTCTTTCATACTGAAATAGAAACACAGTAAATAATGTAAAAAGTCAGTGACAGTATTATTTCTAAGTTTCCAGGATTATGCAAATGCCTCTAAAAGTCTCCAATGAGCATAACAACATATCAAATCATTAAAAATAGGTTGAAAGAAATCAATTGGAAAATCTGCATAGGCGAATCAATAATTCTCTAAATGATCAGAAAAAATCGGGATGGGATTTAAATAAATTACTGTGGTTAGACTGTGGAAAGTTATGAGATGGTAAAATCTGCAAAGGTGCTAACACATCATTTGTAGTCAGAAGACAGTTTTGTTTCCCAAATTTAAAACAAAGCCCTTCATTGTAAGACTGAATGTAGAAATTCCAATAAATTCAAGTCATGGATTTCTAAGGGGTTCCAAGTATCTGTTTATGCTTTTAAATAACAATTTGCCTTTTATGTTTTAGAGCAGGCTCTAAAAAATATATTTGAGCACAGTCATAGACATACGTTCTAACATACTGAAAAGGCAAAAAGAAATTACGGAAAATAATGATTAAAAAACACAGAAATCTATTGGTGTGATTTGCTATTTACTACAGAATATTTTCAGTACCTTTCCACTAGCAGTTTTCATCAGTGCAAACTCTCTCCCAGCACCAAGGACAGCTGATTCCTCATCAAACCCTGTACCTGTGCAAGTAAGATTGTGTTAACTGAACAGTTTAACCAGGCAGTTTCACAGAGCAGTTACCTATCCACCTCTGCTGATCCATGTAGCCAAATATGCTTTTTTTTACTTTGTTCTGATGGAGCCAAATGCAAGCTCGACAGAGCAAAAATACCCCAAAGCAAAGGCCAAGTGATATTTTTTCTAAATATCTTCATAGGTACTAAGAATTCTTCACCTCAAATTCCGATGCAAATGTGTTCTTCAATGTAATTCCTTCTCCCTTTAATCCAGTGGTCCTTGTAACTTGTTAACTTTGACCCACAGCATGGAGTTCCGCAGCTTAACTATGTTTTATAAAGTCCAAGCTTCAAACAATTATATACTTATTATACAACTGAAGGAAAATACTGGAAAACCATGAATAGTACTAGAGACAGGAAGGTGGTTCCAAATGGGTGTATGGATTTGACTGAGTCAAATAATGCTTGAACAGTTTCAAACACCTCTCTGAGTATTTATTATGAAGCTCTACCTTCCTGCACATAGCAGAGCCAAAGGAAAGCGCAGTGTTTCAGCTCTGTTGTTTGAATTACCAGCCTTGTTAGTAACCTTCAAAGAAGAGAACTTACTGATAATGTGCAAATCTTTCTCCAGATCAAACAGTGAAATGCCACAGGCATGTAAGCATTTTCTTGCAAGCTTAAGCTGCAGTTCTTGTTGCAATACTGGCTCAGTACTTGTGGCAAATATTCGCACTACAAAACCATCCTGCAATAAATACAAAAATCCATTTTATGTTGTATAAGAAATTAATTAATTTACTTTTCAAGTCCTAAATGGATCAACATAGTACTATTTCAGAGTAAACGGCAGAGGACACATTGATAAACTAACATTTCTTATAACATACCATTTACTACAGAGGAGAAAAGAATAAAGTGGCCATCAGGACAAGCTGAAGTATGTATCTGACTCCTTAAACATATATTGAGTTCTATGAAAATGCTATGAACACTATAAAAATAGTGAACTGCTGTAGAAATCTTACTCTTGTAACTATTTACATCTATGTTTAAGCCCTAAACTTCTGATTCAGAACCCAAAATTGTGCATGCAGAGTGACTGCTGTAAAGAGCAGCTAGAAGAGTTTTCTGTTTACAAGTGCAGAGCTCTTCATCTCACCATGTTAAAAAAACCCCAACAGTTGATTCTGTTATGAGGGAAATGGATTAATCTTGTTTTTTCTACAGTTCATCTTTCGCATTTATTGACAACCCAGCTTCACCCCATCCTTATTTTACAAACTTCTCACTACCAAAAACCACACCAGAACTAAAAACATAGTAACTGTCTGCTGAAAAATAATACAACCACCACTACAGCTTTGTCCCTAGTAGTTGCACTTGTTTGAGTTTCTACAGCTTTGGCCAACAGGCAATTTTCACAGAGAAATCAACTGGAATGTAGTATATTTCCTATCTCCTTTAATAAAACTGCCTGAAGTGCTCCAATAAGTTCCAAACCAATTACAGGAAATTAAATGAAGAAAAATTTATCCTTAAGCTCTACGAAGCTTATCCCACAAAGAACCTGTAGGACATGTTAAAAAGACATTATTCAATGTATAAGATTTTTTTTTCCTGAAAGAGCAATGGAGTTTTAAGAAAAACTTAACTGAAAAATAAAAAATCAATAAAAAAATCAAAATTGTGTGACTTAACACCCAAATACTGCATTTTTTATGCACAAATTTGCAAGTTTCTCATTATTTCTAGTTACATGGATTTCTCCCTAGCTGTGTTAGTGAAGAAAAAGCCAAACACAAAGCAAAAAGGAAGCTATAAATATTGTAAAATAAAACCGAGTTGAGAGAAAAATAGTTTACCCATCATTTGTAAAACTTACATCTCTAGATGCTGCTATTTGATTAATATATTCTCCATCAGTGAAAAGGATATTCTGCCCTTCAGTATGACAATCTGTGAGAGAAAAATGAAGTGCACTGCATCAGTTTATATCAGCATACATACACACACTAATCTCTGCTTCAGTCTAATTCATTCTCATTCCAATCCAATTATGAGAATTCTTCTTTGTCTCAAGTGAGATCATATTGTTCTGATAATGTGTTATTTTACACTAAGATGTCCTGTCTCACCAAAAGCAAGTAATTCTCCTAAGTTTTTGTAAGAGTTATTACAGCACTTTCCTTTGTATGAAATGTGAGTGGTTACACCCCAGTATTTAACTGCAGAAAAAAAGCATTCATCTTTCACAGGTAGTCACCTGTGAAGCATATTCCAAACTATTACAACACAAATTCAAATTTTCCAAGACTACTCTATCTTTCTCCTTTCCCAAAGACATTTTTTTATATAAG
>WBNO01026538.1:0-62861 GCA_013400575.1 Peucedramus taeniatus | reverse complement strand
TGCTGTTGTAGCCAATGACTTGTGTGAGATACTTAATCCTGTCTGTGGTATGAAAATTCAGAATCAGAATTTGGTTTGATTCTAGCCATACAGTTTATTTAGAAAGCAATGTAAAAAAGTCCTTCATTAACTTAAAGAATATTCAATATTCTTATATTAAGTATCCTTCAGACACTTAAAGAATTACAAGCCATATCACCTTGCTTTGTAGTCAGGTGGCATTTCTCCAATTTTAGCTATTATTAGATCATTGACCCAACAGAAGAGAAAATAATGAATAGGGCAATGAAATGTCAAAAAACAAAAAGTATGAAAATGGGGGTCATAAATCTGACATTAAAAAAACACTAAAACCATAGAAGAGGTAATATTTTTTCCTTATTCCTTCCAGTACTGTTGCTATTGTGGGCTTGATGAGCCAAGAAAAAGTTGAAGTATTTGTTTACCCTTGGATATATGATTATCTTCATTAGAACTTTGCCTAGATTATCTGAAAAGAATAATGAGATGCTTAAAGATATATTTAAATGCTTTATTGGCTCTAGGCCATAATTTTTTGGTCTTTTCAAAAATCAAAGCTTGCAGCAAGCAGTGTCATCTCATACAAGAAAAACCTTTTAAACTCGATTTCCACAAGGTCACCCTATCTCAAAAAAAAAAAAGCCCTAGGGGGAAAAAAACTGTAAAGGTGGGGAAAAAGCATAAGATTACCAGACTAAATATTAAATAGTTAAAGCTTTTTGGCTTAGAAAATACTGAGTGGGAAGTACAGTTTTGAAGGTTTTTTGAAGGTTGCAGAGAAGACGAATGCTTTATATTTCTAACTTTTTAAAGCTAAAATACAGCCACCACTGGCTGAATGCATAGACTCAGCCTGTTAAACTAGAACAAGATCATGAACTCGGTTGCAGACATGAAGCTGTTTGCATGATGTATTTGATGATCTTCTCCAGCTTTAGCTTCTCCCAGGTTCCCCACAGACAATTCTTGCACACTGTTCAGGGAATCACCTTTTTTACATGGACTGTATCCCACCCTGTACCCAATCCCAACGGGGAGGGTTGTTTTGAAACATTTTGCCTACCCTTCTTGTCAAATCACATCTGGGGGAAGGCAGTGAATACCCTAATCTCTTGTTGTGGAGCACCACAGCACTGAGCTTCTTTAGCATTCCAAGGTCCAGACGTTACCTTACACATTTTGAGCCAAATTAACACAAGAATAAGGTAATCTTTGTCCATAAGGTAAAATTTGTGTTATGTAGTGAGGATGTGGCCAAGCTACCCATGAGGCTAAAAGGATGTAAAACAAACTATATTTGGATTCAAGTGTAATCTTCTGACCTTTTTGTTATTTAGCAGTTAGAATGCATCCATAGAAACCAAATATTTCAAAGAAAAGAAATAAATATTTTGTTCAAGGACAAATTAGACACTTATATAAGTATGAGAAAAAACAATGGTTGAGATTGAAATTTCATTCCGGAATCCCCTAAACACATATCTTGAAGAGAGAAGATATTTCAACAGAAATGTCACTCCATGAAAATGTTCCATGGCAAGTGTTTGATACACTGGCAGGAACCTCTGATCTGACCTAATGATATTAGACATAAGAATCCATGAATGTCAAATAAAAAAGCTATTTCTCATCTCTCTCTTTTAGAACTTTTTCTTTTTTTTTTTTCACTTTTGAATGTGTAGAATTCACATGAACTTCGTATTTTTTGAGTTTTACATTATTTTATTCAAAAACTCTCAGAGCAAGTAATGCTTTAATTTCTTTGAACACATCTTTTTTCTGTCAACTCAATATTATAAGAAGTTTCTGTTGCCTTTTTTTGTGCCAAGAAATTTACTGAAAATAATACCATAACTATCAAATATCCTGTTCCTTACAAGATGCATTTAGGACTAATGACTTCTGAAGATCTATCCTCCTTAAGTTGTTCAATTAAATTATTTTTTAGAATTATTATGATTTATTTATTTTGTTTTTCTTTATTCTTTGTGCTGTGTGTATACTTTTGGGCACAGATTTGCTACTCTGCATCAACAAGGTATATTTTTTCTGCTTTATACTTAGCATCTCACATTCTAAGAATCACATATTTTTCCCCCTGAAAAGCTTTTCATTTGCTTGATCATTACAGCCCATTACTGTGTTTTTTCATGTCACATGACAGTCTGTATGGTAGTGTGGAGAAAAGCTGTTCTGTTTTGAAATACCAAGAATTCTTTTTACACTAACTCTAGAATATTTGCAATACCTCAAATTTTAACCCAAGCAAATCTTAAAAAATACAGCATAAAATCCCTAAGACTAGAGGCAGAATTCCACATTCCATTTGCTGCAATGATAACACAGATTAATGTGTTATGAGTTAACTCTGCACAAGGTTTACATAGGCTTTACCTCTTAATCCTGTAGCCTTGGCTAGCTAATTTAAGCTTTGCTTAGTGAGAGTTCTTCAGTTCAGATGTTGTGCTGACAGAAAAAAGCAAGAAAACAAACCAAGCAAATCCCAAACCGCTCAAATGTCACACAAGTTTTCAAAGAGAAATGTGATATTAGAAGCTAGAGACAGAGCGAGTCTGGGCAAGATCTTAACTGAACAACTTGCTCAGCCATTTTCAATCATGATATTAGATGAATATCTTGATACTCACATTTGATTATGGAATTTTTGCTAAACATTTTACATTTAATGGGTTAGATTCCCTATTGATATCATAGAACCACAGGATTGTTGAAGTTGACTCTGGAGGTCGTCTGATCCAACCCACCTGCTCAAGCAGTGGCACCTAGAGCAAGTTGTCCAGGATGATGTCCAGACACTATGAAATATTTCCAAGAATGAAGACTTCACAACTTCTTTGGGCAACTTGTGCCACTGCTCTGTCCCCCTCACATTCTGAAAGTGTTTCATTATGTTCAGATGTAACTTCCTGTTTCTAAATTTGTGCTCACTGCCTCTTGTCCTTGAGGCAGCTTGTCCAGAACTTGTCTCTGTCTTCTTTACTGCCTCCCTTCAGATATTTACACACATTGGTGGGTTTCCCTCTGAGCCTTCTTTTCACTCTGAGCAGCCCACTCCCTTCAGTCTTTCCTTATACAAGGCAGGCTCCAGTCCCTTAATCATCTTAGTGACTCTTTCCTGGCCTCTCTTCAGTAGCTCCACATCCCCCTGTCCCTGGGAAACTCAGAACTCTGTATTTCTATATACTTGTGTTTTAGTTTTGGAAGGAGCTCCATGTTCATACACACAGACCTCCTGATATTTTAGTTTCCTGCTCACTGAGATGGACAGCTCTTGAGCTTGGAGGACAAGACTTTTGAATACAAATTATCTTTCTTGGTCTTCTTTCCTCTCCAGTGTCAATGGTCCATGTTTATTTCATGGCCATGCTTATTTCATCTGAAGTTTATTTCAGTGTTTACTTCATCCATGTTTATTTAACCCAGGTAGTCCATGTTTGTATCATGAACATAATCCTGTTAAAGTATTTATCTTCTATAGTTTTTGAAATTACTTGTATTTTTTTCAATAGCCTTTAATTACTTTTTTTTTAATCCTAGTTAACAGGTAATTAAGAATGAAAGGACTATTGCCTATATAAAGCTTGTATTTTATTAAAACCTCCTCTTCTTTCTGTTATTCACACTGCATACATGTTTTAAAGAGGAGCCCGGTGATTCATACAGAACTAATTAGTGGTTTAATACCAAATGAAAATCTATAGAGAAACCTTAAATTTACACCACTGCACATGAGGTCAGAATTTGGCTTTTGGTATTTGTCATAAAGAGCAAGTCAAATGGCAGCCTTACACCAACCTAATCTAAAGATAAAAAGCATTCATTCCAGTCCATGATTTCAATATTAAAGCAGTGCATGAGGAAAGGTCATCACAATTAAAGGCATAATGTAACACACTGAAACTCTGAACAAGTGTTTGTGCTGCTTCTCTATCTCAAGATTTATGTGATTGACTCTTAATTGGAGACCTAGGGTTTCATTTCATAGCTTGGACAGACAGGCTATTAGATCTTGAACAGGGAGAAAATAGCAATAATTTGTGTGCATGTAATAGAGAATTAAGATACTTTTCGACCTTTTATGATGATTAATTAAAGAAAAAAAGAAGTTTAAAATGCAGAAATTCAATATATTTGGCATAGGAGTTGTGTATTTATGATGGCAAACAGAACAAAGTTTTTAACATGTATCCACACCACTAGATATGGGCATTATGGGAGTGTGCAGATGGGTGGGGAACACTGGTATTTCAACAAACTGTTGGCCCTTGCTGGCTTTTGGTTATAAAAAAACCACCCAATAAATTTTTTTTTTTTGTGGATTTAAGCTTTCTTTGGATATCACTGAGTGTGGAAATCTCTTTGGATATCACTGAGTGTGGAAATATAAATGATTGCTTAGTTATACTTGGTAATTAACGTAAGGTTGGATGACAAGACATCATTGTTCTGCCAAAACTGTGAGACTGGGCACCTTCAATCCAGCTGCCTACATCCTACCATCCAAAGCCTACCAAGGTGAATTAAAATGGGAGCCAAACTGGTGGGTATCACAAATCTCCAAGGCCTTTCTGGATTGCTTGCATCTCTATCCATGTTTGTGGGAAAATATTCTTAGCAGAGTGAAGATTGCCTTTGCAACTATGTTGATTGTATTGTACAATAGAAGCGTAGTGGATAAATAAATATCTTACCACATTGTGACATATTGTGATATTGTACGAGGTTTTTGTCTTCTTTTTTCTTTCTTTTTATTTTTTTCCTACAAGAAAGTTGATTCCATTTGTAGGGATCCTGACTATGAGACATAATATGTACAATCTCAGAATGATATTACTAAACTTATGATAAAAGAAAGAAAAAAAAAAAAATACCAGCAGCTTCAGACTACATCTGTTGTAATGTAATGAGGCCCTCACAAATCAGGCGGCCTGGGGCAAATGGCTTATTTTTCTTGCTTCTTTCATATGTAAGTAACTTCTTTCAGCTCAATAACTCAGCTTCTGGGCTTTTACTTTTAATGCCTTTCATTTGGTTTCTGAGGCTTCTATTTTCTTTCAGTATATTCCAAGGCCAATAAGATAACAGCTTTCAGAAATGTAATGAGCAAACTTCTCAGCTTTGCATTTGCAGAACTGCAGTTGGGGATGCTCAACAGAATATTAAACTGGAGAGTTATTATTCCACTATATCATCTCCACTCCTCAGATGAGACATACAGACACAAAAAAAAGGGCATATCAATGTGGTAACTGATATGTGGGTGGATAAGCATAGTTAGATAGTGTGCAGCTGAAATCTAAATCCATCAATCAAATAAAATTAAAACCATAGTCAGCACCTTGTGTCATAATATCTGTGAAGAGATAATCAAACCATTTGCTTCAGGTGGGAAGAAGGCAAGTGTGCTTAAACAATCTTGTGCTATTGATCCAGTGCAATTCTGAAAACAGCCCCTGCAGTGTAATCTCTAAAGCTTGACAGATTGCATTTGTAGATACACTGAGATCACTGAGATTACCTTCCACATCAGTAAAATAAAATATATCAAAAATAAAATAATAGCATTCTTTAGAGTAGAAAAATCATGGATTATAAAATACAAAGAGGGTATGTATATGCCTTCCATCAGTGAAGTATCTGAATACAACTCCCTTTTGAGTGTAGGAAGCTCCCACATTTAGGTAGATAAGTGCTTGGCAGGTGTGGGAACTGAGGCCCAAGGATCCTTGTAGCCTCTCAGAATGCATGCATCCATAAACTGAACTGACTTGCTCAAAAGTCAGGATATACAAATTTTTAAATTTTTTTTTCCAATAGCGCTTTACTGGAATAGGGAAGTCACAAGGCATTATTTTGATTTCTGATAATTTTTAAGATAATCTTTGCAAGCAAATATCTTTGCTACTTAATTTCAGATTTCAGTGAAAACATCAATAAAATGTGCTCACAAAAAATTCAGCAAATAGCTGTGTGTATAGACACTCACATATCTCTAGGTTAACATATGAGTTGCAAGTAGACTAGGAAAAATTATGCCACACACAGTTCTGCTGAGTTACCTTGCTGTATGAATGGTGCAATTTGACAGAGCTTGGATATTTTTTTGTAGAACTCTGCTGCTTTATACAAGAAGAAAAATTGACTTTTCAACTTCACTGACTTTATATTTTATTTATTCACTGACTTAATTTATATCACCTAGTTCACAGCATCACTGGACTTTCAAAGTTGAAACTCTAATAAAAACTATTCACTTTCATATTTTGTGCATTTGCAGCTGTAGAGAACAGCAGTTAAAGATTTTTTGTTATTGCAGTTTCTTTATGTAGGCATTTTTAATGTATGGCAATATCTTGAAGGGATAAATCAGTAAAATTTAATTTGGTCACTCATGACTGTAAGAGAAAGAATACCTGAAGTCAAGTGTTTCTTTCAGCTTCATAAAGTAAATGGACTTTAGCTTTCCTCTGAATAGAACCTGACTTCTCATGCTTTCTATTTCACCTTCTTATTTTAGAGACAGCATGAAATGAAGTTCAGATGATCTTTCTTTTGTATTAGACCAGAGTTGTGTTTGTTTGAGCTATTAATAAACACTGAAACAGATGAAACTGAAAGAGAACTGAAACCTTGAGTAGCTTAAGAATAACCCAACCTTCATGCAGCAGTTGAAATTATTGCTATATTCTTCAAATCCCAAATCCTTCCACCTTTCTATTTTTCCCTTCTAAAGTTTGATTTTAAACATATGCATATTTCACCTAGAGGAAGAGGAATATAAGACTACAAGCTTCATTAGTGTTTTCATTGGGCCATGAATTCATCACAGTGTTTATGCCACTTTAGGCTGCCTCCCCATGGGCCTGGTCTGAGGGAGAAGGGAAATTCTGTGCTGTGACTCCAGGCTCAAGGACATGCCAGGGGAGGAGGTGAGAGGAATTTGTGCAGAAAGTCTTGGAGCTGGGCATGGGAGGATGCTGCCCAGTTGCCTGCAGATGCAGTCCTTGGGACACAGAAAACCCTGGAGCAGCTATGGGGAAGCAAAATGTTTCCTGATGCTACTTTTCATTTGCCATTTTCAGGCTTGCTGATACTGAGGAGCTGTTTAAATCCTCATCCTGTATTTCAGCAGAACGTGCTTACAAGGAACCTTTCCTCGTCATGGATATACTGGAAAGCAGCACTGAAGATTTCTATTAATTTAAATATCTTTAAGATGCTGTTTTACTCGCTGTCCTTCTCTTCAGTGCCAAGCTCCTGTTTCTATATTTTTTCAAACCCTTTTCTGCATTTAGCAAGTCAAATTCCTTAAGTCATCACATTAAAAAATTTCCTCTGTAAAAATATGTTTGTCTTCTAAATTTGGCAGAATAACTGAGGATGAACATATATGGTAAACATAGAGAAGATTCTAAGGTCATATCCTCATGGGAAAAGCTAAGTTTGTCTCTTGGGTTTTGCTATCAAATTGATGAAAATTAAATAAATGGAGAGATCATTTTAGTCCTTGAAAATGCATCAGTTGTAATGGGCAGAATAAAAGACTGCACAGGAAACATTCTGTGTGGGAGATTTCACAGTACATTGATGATCCAGAGTCCTGTCCTTGATTCTCTATGAACATGCCAAAAGGTTTTGCATACTAATGCAGTTTTTTCTCTTATGACAGAATGATTTTCTCCAGACAGTGATCAGTCATGTCTTCCATGTTCAGATTTTCCATGAATTGTACTCTCAAACATATTAAACAGGATTGCTACTAAATTTTTTTTCCTTGCAATTTCAAATGCAATTATTTCAGTTTGTTGTGGACATTTTGTCAATACAGTTATGTGGAAGTCCTGCTAAAATCTCTAGTATACCTCTGTAATTGAATCGGATCACGTTGTCTGTTTGCAAGGAGAAATTTCTGCCAATTTTGGTAGTGAAAACTGCTTAAAAATTACTCATATGACAAGCCAATGGAAAATAATGAATTACTTATGCAGCCAGCTAAGCTTTCTTGGGAGAGGAAGAGAGGGTGATGTTTCTTTTCAGGTTTTCTAAGACTAGACCTGAATATCTGCTTTAATAGAATCCAGGAGTGGATAGACCATTTCACTGATCCCATTTAACTGATCCCTTTTTTTCTCTCTAGTATATTTTAGCTGGCCTGTAGTGCTCTATCACTTCTTTAACTAGAATAACTTTGCATAATGTGCTAACTCTAGCAAATACTGAATTGTGTAAAAATAGCCTTACCTTGAATTACTGAATGCAAGGTTATATAAGTTGTTAAATATGGGATAATTATTCTACCACAGGATCATCAGCAGCCACATGTGCTTCACGTAAGTGAATGGAAAGATATAAATTCACTGTGTTAAGAAAAGGTCTCTAATGAGTTCTTAAAATTTTAATACCTGAATAGAAAATGTGTGCTGCACACACATCAGCTAAGGACAAAACTGCTAAACTTGGCATCAAGAAAATCTTCAGAAGAAGAGGAAAGTGAGAACATGTGAAATAATTGGCTAATTCTGTGACAAATTTCAGTACATAACTGTGAAGGGGGTGAGAGAAGTCCCCCTCCCCTCAAACTCCTGCTGTTGCACCAGCCCATAGTAACTTGGCCACACAACCTCACAAGGAGTTGGCCTTTGGGAAATTCATCATTTAACAGAGAAGAAGGGAGAAGGTATGTATGGAAAGTCAGAAGAAGCACAAAGGATGTGATGATTCAACAAAACAAAACTCACAGGTTTGTCTGTGTACAGTAGGACTCTGTTCTTTATTCAGTCACAATCTGCACAGCAAGTAGCATATGGGCTGGGGGGGAGGGGCCATCGTTTGTCATCTACTGACTAATTTGATATATAGCACATTTTTTCTGTCTTTTCAATATCTATGAAGTTGAAAATTATTTGAAAATTAATGAGGGGATAACTGACCCATTTCTTTTTGCCTTGCAAAGCATGCACTTCACTGCACCTGAGTGGGGGGAAGGAAAGTATCAAGTAATGGCAAAATTCTTAAGGGCGCACTTTCAACTTAGTAGTCAAAAAGGAATATTGTCAATCAATTACATTTTCTGCTCAAATGCCCTTAAAGGAAAAAAAAAAAAAAAAAAGCTGGAGAAAATACTTGAAAAATGGCAAAATCTTCTAAGTACCTTTCTGATTCATATTGACCAATGTCACTGCACTTAGCTTCAGGTTGTGGAAACTGCCTGGACCATTTTGTCAATCTGCCAAAAGTCTATTTCAGCTCCAAAAGGAACAGAAATTTGGAATTTAATTAAATTTTTGTAGGAACTATATTTGGACAAACTCAAAAAATAAAATATTCTTAATTTTTGCACAAATTTATTTTCAAAATTCCAATTTTCTGACAATTTCCACAAGCTAAGAGTATTTTTTCATTATTTTAAAATATTTTTTTTTTTTCTAGTGCAATATGAGCAAAAACATTCTTGAAATCTTAATTCAGGTCAGGACACATTTCTAGCAATGCTTAGTCATGATAAGGAAAGTGTAATTTAATCTGATGAAGTTTGTTTGTTGTCTGTGTGTTAGCCTTGGAATTAGATGAGATGTTCAAAATACACACACAAAAAAAGAGAATGAGTTATTTAAAACCAAACATTTGTGTTCTTTCTAAAATTTTGTTCTTCTGTACCTAAATATTTTCATACAATGCTGTTTGATCTGTGGTATAAATGTAGAATAAAAAGAAAAACTAGAGATGAAAAAGTATTAGAATCAGCTATTGTGTTAACATAATTTGAAAATAAAACTATTTCTAGTACTTTGTGTGTCTTGGGTTAAAAAGAAAAAGCCATAAAAAGAAGGAAATGTATCATGTCTTACTTATAAAGAGTTACTCAAACCTTAGCAATAGGAGGGTATTAAGGTTTGTCCACCCATGTCATATTCTGTGACAAGTTCTAGTGTCCACACATAATCCTTCCACTCTTGTTAATATAGTACATTTCTTAGGGAGAAAAAAGGATTCCATAAGGTTTTATCACAAAGTTGTTAATCTGACCTTCAGCTCACAGATGCTTGCATATGTTTTTTTTATATTATTCCTTGCTAAGTGTTCTAGAGTCCCAAAGAATTATTTTCTCACCTAAAGTTTTAAATATGCATAGACCTTCATTATACTTGCCTGTATCTATTGGCTGAAATAAACACAAAAAGAATATATGGGGATTTTGTTATTAATTCTGACTGCAATTTTTTGTGAGCTTTGGTCATTTTAACAATAGTGAAAGCACAAAGAGTAGCATCTGCCTGAGAATATTGTGAGCATCAACACATCAAACAGCAGACAAGTGTGGAAGAAATGTTAGCAGTCCAGAATTACATTTTTACATAATCATCTCACTTTCTTAAGTGGAAATCTTTGAGTCTGAACAAGAGTTCTTGAAAATTGCTTCACTTTTATTACTGAATTATGGTTTTTTTTTCTTTTTTTTTTTTCTTTTAGGTGCAATAAAGCTCTAGATTTCCAGTTCCAATTATTTAATTACTAGGTCTATCATATGACAGATATAATTTATGAAAATAGATCACATTTAATTATTCAGGCAAGGTCTATTCATTATAATCTTCTTGAAAATGCAGCTAGAAATTCCTTAAAAATTTGTAATAGTGTGCTTTAAGTTGTTAAGCTCTTCACTACTGGCCCCATCAGGTATTGTTTTTCAGGGGTTCTTCATTGTGTCACGTACACCTGAAGTGTGTTCTTTTAGGCAGGGACCAACATCTCTTACACCTATAGAGCATGGGGGAAGCAGTCAGCTGATTGAACAAAAGAGTAAAGCAAACAAAAAGAAGCTGTATCTACAGTAGGTCTCCAAGTATCCTGAAAACAGTTCTCAAAGGGGTTTTTTTGTCAGAGGACAGTGTAAAGGAGAAGCCATCAGCCCACAGCTGAAGATACTTACTGGTCACTGAAATCAGTTACCTTGTGGTCAATAAAAGGTAGAATCAGGAAAAGATTTTTTTTCCCCACCTTCTACCCACTCTATTTAGGCACAGAAAAAGACAGGATGGAGTCTTGCCAAGCCTGCTCACTGTGCCTCAAAGGGCTGATGTACAGTGTGGGCATGGTGAGAGGCTGATCCTGTGGGATGAGCTGCAGTCTCCCCTCACTGTAATCAAAGACATCTCATCCTCTGCAGCTTGGGCAGAACTTTTAGGGCAGGTCATCCAAAGCAAGTAAATTGGTAAATGTAATACTGCCAATCCCTGGCAAAATAAAATACAGAAAAGCAACCTTTGGATTTTTGTTCTAATAGAAAAGCTGGGGAGACATGCAAGTGTAGTGCCACTCACAAGGCTTGGGGTCTGCATTCCCATCTGCATTTTGTTTCTGAAATACTTGTGCATTGCATGATTAAACCTGAACTCATGGCAGTCACCTTTAATGGGACAAAAGACCTTAGGAAAAACCGAGATTGCAAGAACTGCTTTCAATGACTGAAAATGAAAACAAAAATATATCTGGCAACTTGCCAAAATTACTTGTCCCTGAGTGAAACTGGAGGAAAGCCAAAAAATCTGGCAGCTTTGCTCTGAACACAAATATTATCACAGAGCTCTCATCAAAACTTTGTAAAAGATAAAGCCATACCATGGCAGCAAAGACATCATCCAATTACACAAATGCCATTTTGTCCATTTTCCCTAGCAAAAGCTAGAAAGCAGAAACCACTCTTTTGATTGTGCATGGGTTTTAAAAACAAAGCCAAATTCTCTCTCACTGGGATTGTATCTCAGGTATTTCTTACCACATCTCTTGTCCTGAAAAATATGCATCTGCTCCAACTTTGACAAGTGCAGTTAGGCCAACTTGTCAATGCTGAGCATTTTAGCTGATCACCTGTACTCAGCTCTCATTTTTGGCTCAACTTTAAAATTGAATGAAGTGATCTTCTAGTTCGCAGTCTATGTGCTCAGTATGTTTAAGGATGGACTATAAGCACTAAATCTTGATAAAACTATTACTCACAAATCCTCAGAAGAACAAATAATACTTATTCCTGCTGCTTCTTAATATGTGTGACTATAAACATGCATTTCTACTAGATTACAACTATTCTATTCATCCAGCTTTAAGGTGCCATTTGTAATGGAACCAGTAGAAGCTGAACCCAAACAACTGAGAGTAGAATTGCTCCAAATTGCCTTAGTCTCAAATTGAACCAGATTTACCTATCACTTATGCTGCACAGTCAGACA
This sequence comes from Peucedramus taeniatus, assembly GCA_013400575.1. Taxonomy (NCBI): domain Eukaryota; kingdom Metazoa; phylum Chordata; class Aves; order Passeriformes; family Fringillidae; genus Peucedramus; species Peucedramus taeniatus. The sequence continues at coordinate 50,592 of WBNO01026538.1, read as the reverse complement.
GCCCTATTTTGTAGTCCTGTAATCAGAAAACTATTGACCAGCAACAATAGTTTTCATTTCATGTTATTGAAATGAATGACCCCTGCAGTACAGGGAGACTTTTTGCTGGATTTTTCTGTTTTTGTTATGGTTGTGGTGGTTTGTTTGTTTGTTTGTTTTGTTATGTGGTGGTGATGGTGGGGGATTGTTTTTTTTGTTGGTTTTTATTTTTTTAATAAATTTCAGATGATTCACTGAAATAAGAATCCTGAATTTAAAGATGAAGAGCTTAGGCACGAAGTTGTCAAGCAATCTGTGAGAATTAACTATCCATCAGCTTTCCAAAAACTTCAGAAATGTTCACTTTCTTTCAAGAGTGAGTTATAATGAATTTATATGTTTGTTTACAGAACTGGTATCTCTTTAGGAGCCTGTAGTACCTAGGCTTCTTTTCTTGCATGGGAGATGTGTACCTGGGAGTATGTATGCAGTAGGATTGTGTGGCTTTTCAGTCCTCAACAGTAAAGCATCTCATGGAGATCAGCCCAGTTTCCAGTTATTTGTTGGTTTATTTTTAATCTCACAAGAAAGTAATTCCCAGGCATATGACTTTTACGGGGTCAAAGGTAGGTAAGGTGAGTCCCATGATGACTCCCTTTTCCATTCATGAAACATTCCTCCATTTTTCCTTTCTATTGTCACTCTAGAATTTCCATCAACAAGTAAGGCACAGTCCCTACATTTGAAACTCTGTGGCACTGAGTGTAATAGGAAACAACTTCAATATGTGTTTTTCAGATTGCACCACAATTAGGAAAAGAATTGTTTCAGGGAAAAAATGCTCCAAACCAAAATGAATAAAGACAACAAAAACAAATATTAAGTTTTAAGACAATAATTTTAAGTGTCACCGGTCTATGCATATTGCAATGCACTACCCTTGGTGCAGAAACCTTTGTCAAAAATTTTAACATGGACATGCTGCAGGTTGTTGTTCCCTTCTACATTGTAATTTAGTTCTATCATGATCTACTTGTTACCTAGGAAACAGATTTATGAGGAAAGTATGGGTGATTCTGTAAGGGCTGATTTGGATTTTTGGTTTTAGAGTGAGAGTTTTTTTCAATTTTTCTGAAGTTGAAAGTATGTTTACATTGCTAGATGTCAAAGAATTTCCAAAATTCTTCCAGGCTTTCATATTTGTTTAGGTATAGTGTGCTATACTACAATTACAAAACATAGTAAAGACTAAGATTTTTTAAAGACTCCTAATAAACTGTACAACCACGTACAGATATTGAGCTGCTCATTATCAACACTCTGACAATGTCACTGATTTATTATTGCCATGATTATTCAAGATACTAGAAACTTTCTAAAAGCTTTAGCTGATCTAGTAATAAAAAGCAGCTATTTCTACCATAAAAACTCAGGTGTTAAGAAATGTCTTGTATTCAGCTTCCAGCCTGTGTCACATTAGGTTCTGTTGGTTTCAGTATATCTATTTAGACCACAATGAATTAGATCTTCTCAAAGGAATTCACATAGTATCTTGAGCAAAGTGTTTTAGTATGGAAATAATTCCCACTTCACTTGATTCAGAAAAACTAAATTTTTTCTTCTATCACAGGTTGTTCTGACAGTTAATAAGAGATTGAACATGAAAGTTTTAAGGGAAAAATACATATATTTAAAGGAGGTATTAAAAGTGTAATATGTGCATGTATTACACTTGTTATAGTTTTTAAAAATCTAAACCCATATATTAATTCATCAGAGTATTTCAATGAAAGAAGTATCAGATATGTGAGCATCAGTAAAAGTGAAGTATATTATCCCATAAATTTCAAGTAAGATTTTGAGTGCAGAATAATTATTTCATTGGCAAAAACCATTCTCTTTATAAAATTTCTTTATCCTACTTGGCTATCTACTTCCATTAACTCACTATCTGCAACCAGCATGGATAATGTCTCCATAATGCACTAAGATACAAAGCAAATTAGCACAGTTGCTATAATTTAAATTCAGTAAATTCCTAAAATAGCTTCCTACAAATGCTACTGAGACAAAGCAGAAAGGCCAAAAAAGTGTACTCCCATATGTTGAAAAACCTGTACATAGCTTTTATTTACTTTATCACTTGCCAATAATATGACTGTGCAAAACTTATAGTAATAAAAATGTATAATTCAAGCCTTATGATCACTCTTTTAATTTTCAAATATTGCAAGAAATTGCTGTTGTGCAGGATTGGAAGGTCATCCAAAAATATTGCAAATTTGCAACCTTCTCCCTTTTTTACCATTTATCTCAAAATTTGGGAGACTTCACACAGGTCTAGTTGCCATTCCTGTGGCTTTACTTCCATTTTTCTCTTTGATATCATTTTTCTCTAGGTTGCCTAATCAGTTTTGAATAAAAAACTTCAATGGCATTGTCCATATGGTATTTCATTTTCTTGAAACCTTCCAAGATATATATGGTGGTTTTAGACTTCAGCCATAAAATGTTTGGACTTATTGAAAACTATAAATGTAGGGATTGCACTATTTTTTTTGGCCTATAAATCTCAACTGAGATGCAAAACAATCTTGTATTATGAAAAGAAAATCAGTTTAGTGCTTATGTAACTTACAAGAATTTCAAACCCTATGCATGAACGAACACAGCATTCTTCTTCTTAGACATAGATTTAAGGAAGCAAAGAACTTGCCCAATATAATCTTTGGAATACTTTTGTTAAGAACTGAAAATGAACTGTGCTGATTTTATTTTACCCTTAGATGTTCACAGAACAGGACTGTGAATCATCTTCCACTGTAATACACAAAGGACACATGTAATTCACAAAAATAACTGGCATGTTTCTTCTATAAAATCTGTTACAGCTATTTCACCTTTCAGGCCTCCAACTCCCTTAAAAACACCAAGAAATTTAATGCGAAGAAAGTACTAAAAAAATGGTGTGATTGCAAAATCAAGAGGTGGAATGTAAAACATTTAAAGGCTGGGAAATAATTTACTCTTCTTTCTAGAAAACATTACCTTGGAGTTATTTCACATACACCTACTTTTAGATATAAACTGCAGTAAAGTGTACTCCCATATGTTGAATAACCTGTGTATTATTACTGAATTATTATTCAGTATAACCTATGTATTAGGGCAATGAACACACCTAATATAATTGTTTTATCTTATTTAAACATTTTCTTTTTTATAATTTTCCATTTCAAAAAGTAGTATAATTTTGCATTTACAATTCCATATATATGCTGTGCACTCAGACCACACCCACTAGGAAAATCATCTGTGTGGCGTTGGAGATTTTTTGGTTAGGTTTTTTTGAGCTAAAAGGAGATCAGATTTTTGGATCAGTGTACACAGTTTATCACTTTTATGGAAAGGAAGCAGAGCTCCTCCTAAAAGATTTTGCTTGGCTCCAACATTCCTCAAGCAGCAGGGTTGGGCAAGACACGCCCTGTCCCAGCAACTCCTATTTGTCCTCCCCAGTGTTCCACAAGGAAGGACACACAGTCACAGATACCATCTCTGTTTCTTCCTGAGATGTCTCAAGTTGTAGTTTGGCCTGGCCCATCAGCTCTGGCAAAACTTTCTTCACTGAATTCTCATGCCAGAAAATCTGCCCCTGTAACCAAACCCACGATAAAAGCAGCAGGGCTGTGTCTTGTAGCATTAAGAAAAACTTTTTTTTGTTAAGGACTTAATTCTAGCCATCAGATAATTTGGGAATTTTTTCCATTTTTCAGTCTGAAATTTCTTTTAAGTGAAAAAACAGCATGTCATATTCACTTTTCCATTCATCTCCCTCTCCCACCCTCTTCTACCTAACCCCTTCCTTCCCCTTCTAATTCATACAGAGAAATGGATTTGGAACTTACGGTCAAAAGGGCAAGAACTGGATACATCAGAATTAAATTTAGCTGCTGCTCTCTTTCCCTTGCAGAGAAGAGTAATGCTTTCTTACATTAAATTAAGCTGTTGGCTTTTGGGGTTTGTTTTACAGTGGCTTATCTTTTAAAGGAAAAACCAAATAAGACAATGATTTAGCCCATGTAAACATGTTTTTTAGAAAATAATTTAAATATTTCCTTTTATTTAGTAATCTGTAAATGAAAATAAATTTTCTTTTCTGTTTTTTTTATTACTGTTGAATTATTCAGAAAAATAAAAATTAATTACAATTGATTACAATTAGAAATACATCACTGGAAGCATTAGTTCATTACTGCAGGATCCCAGAGATGTATTGATAGATTGCACTGCATTTACTCCAGAGTTACTCTTTTGTACAAAACTCAATCTGTTTTTCTGTTAACAATATATTTAACCATATAAGAAAGACTACAGACTAGAACATTACACCCTATGAGATAAGGAAGTAATTTGCTCAGGTGTGTGAGTGGAAAATAACCCAACATATGAATTGACTGCTCTGTTGGTGTGAGTCAGCTTTAGAAAAGGGATTGCTACTAAAAAAATCTCTTCCTCTTTTTATAGGCAGCACATAATGGAAAGAAATCAACAGTTATATCTGCTGAAAATCAGATCACATCAAATACACCACCCCTCTGATGTCTTTAGAAAAAACACTTTTAATGTCCATTTGCAGTTCTGGGAAGAAGACAATCCCTGATCTCATCTGCACCATTCACTGGACCTTTAACAACAGTAGTGAGGAGTGACATTGAGTACTGTGGAATTCATAAACTGGATGTTACTCTCTGAAAGACTTTTAGGTATAGACAGGCTTTTTTGCTACCTTGTAGGACATTCAGAATCTTATCTGGTGAGCAGAGTGAGAAAAAAATTAACTATTCCATAAGATCTCTGGAGTCCCCAGAAAATACATGAGAAAAACCCTGCCAAACTTATTTTCTTCCTCTTTACTTCATGTCATAAAAACTGCTGTGACAAAATGAAAAGTTCAGCTACTGAAAGAATGTATCTAATTACTACAAAAAATCAGAAATTACACAAACACTTTCACCATTTCTGAGAGACAGAAGAAATGTAGATATATTTTCTGTGAATACTGAGAAAAACCTTTTTAGACTTGTGAATATCACATCTAGGTATCTTTACTTCCTTGAGAAAACTGTCCTTCTCTCACAGATGATAACCATTCTAGAACAATTTTTTGTTGTTCTTGGCTAATTGAAAATCTTGAGATTAGATCTAATTACAACAGTATTTTATTCTTTTCCACTTTTACTTTTCCTAAGTAAACTGTCCTGGTTTTCAGTTAGGATAGGCTTCCTTTGAGTGTTTTAAGTGGCTTAAAAGTTCAAGAGTTGAACTATGTTGCTCTCCTACTCTCCTTTATGTATGTTTCTATAATGTTTTTGATAAATTATCACTATGATCAATGCTGCATTCTACTGTAACATTTTCACCAAGTTCTCAATTACTTCTTAAATCAAATTCAGAAGGATATAAAAATGTTACTATGAGCAATCCAAAATATCCCTCTAGCTCTGCTTTCTGTCAGCCAGCAGAGTATGAAATTCACTCTTAATATTATCCTTGAGTATAATGATCTTTGGGCTTGGTGATCTACATCTGTGGATTCTCAAGACTCATCTGTATCAATCCCTAAGCAACCCCATCTGAACCTTTGCTGACCCAGTTCTGAGCATCTCCTGGACTTTCTGTCACCCCAATGACTCTGTGCTGCTGTGATTTCCTGAGTGAGGCCAAGACCCTGCAACTTCTCTCCCTGTTGTTTTTCCTTAGGATCTGAATAAAAAGAGGCCAAAAAGAGTCACTGAAGAACTCCAGAGCATATTGGTTAGTCAGTTTTCCTAGTTCTCTAAATTCCTCAATAATCATAGTTCCAGATTCTCCTATGGTTTCACTGGCATTCAAAAAAAAAAAAAAAAAAAAAAAAAAAAAAAAAAAAAAAAAAANACCCACAAAAAAAAAAACTGTAACTCATAATCATGATTTTGAGAACTGTAAAGATCTCTGTCAACTTTATAATCCCTTTTCTTTTATCATTACTGCGAGACTTTCAGGATGGCTGTCCCTCCTTTTTTCCAGACAGGAAAAATGTGTAAGTTAATACCTCTTTTTATATTTTCCTTCCTTTCATTTGCCCCTGATAAAGTGACTTTCAAATATATTTCATTTGTTTGCTCATTAATTTCAGATTTTTCTTATACTTACCTTGCATTTCCTTAAATTGTATTGGTAATAATTATAAAAAATAAATTTGCATGTATTTTATACAAAAATAACTACTATAATAAGTTATTACAACTTCCAGTAGCAAACAGTAAATTTGTTGAATGTTTTTAGAAGCCACTGCTTGAAAGAAAAAGTAAGAAAATATTAGATATCATAAGAAATCAGGAACATATTAAGCAGGGAGACAGAAAAAGATCTAGCATAAATCTATCAATAACAAAATGAAATACCACTTCAAGCATTAAAAATGGTGTTAGACTTTTTCTTAGAAATCTATCATTCAAAGTTTATTAGGTCTTGATATTGTTAAATCTGTCTAACATTATGACCCTTTGGGGAGATATGTATATCTTCATCTCCTGACAGGGAATTCTAACAAATATCTCAAGGAAAGTATATTAGAAAACTCGTCTTCCCCAAATGTATCTAATTTATGTAAAACAAATATCTGCAGGTATTTAGCTCTTGTAAAATTATTATAATCTTTTTCAGTACATTTTCTCTCATCATGAAAGGATTTTTCAACAGGAAGGCTCATGTACAGGTTATTGTGATACCATTCCTCTTCCTGATACTGAGGTAAACTCCAATCTCCACCTGCTTAGCTTTAGTGAAACACTAGAGAAGTCCAGAAGAGAACATTTTTTAACTTCATAAGATAATTTTTAATCTTTTTTTCTCAGGAAACCACTGAGGATTTCATATTCTTTATTGTTCCCCTCCTGTTAATTGGTCAGCCAACACCTGTTCTTTCCTGCAGTCTGCACTACAGGACAGCCACAGGTTGCTTCATGGCTGCTGTTGCCATTTTTTGCTGGTTTACCTCTAGTTGCCCTTATTCTTTAAGATAAAATTACCAGAAATGGGAACAAAAATACTTTTTCAGAAAAATATTGAGTCTGGTGTCTCTCTTGCATATTAGAAGTAAAATTAATATGAATTGGAAGTAAATTATTTCTTATGGGCTTTTTTGTATTTGCAAAAATATAATTTTCTCCCTAAATATTTCTTTGCTATTTTTAATTTTATGCTTTATGCATTCTGAAATTCAATGCAATTTGGGAGAACTTCCTTATTTAGAAAGCAGCCATATATACCACCAAAGAAGAAATTTGATGACATAAAGAAGGCTGACATCTGAGTTCTTATAATTTTTCCAACCCACTGGTTGTATTTATTTTCTCTGTTGGATGTTGGCACTCTACTAGGCCATTTTCTTCCAAATTTTCCATATTTTAAATATTATTGTAATATTTTATTCCTTTTCCTATCTAGGACATTTGCAGCTGTGTCTGGAGCCTTTAGGGCCCATCTTACTGCACATGATTGCTGAGCTGGGGGCATTGGGCTCGAAATTCAAAATGCTGAGCAAACTATCTCCATTTTTATGTTGGTAGACAAGACTGACAGGCATTTTCCATAGATGTTCTCCTTCCCAGTGTTTGCAGTTGGACAGAAAGTGGCATGAGGAGATGGGTTCAATGAAGCAGAAAGAGATCAATTACTTGCATCTGTTACAGTCCAGTGTTAAAGCAGAGAAAAACTCAGGCCAGATCAGGTCTGTGTTGCCCTCCTGGAAACGCTGACTCCATGACCAATCCCACCCTGTCCCCTATCCCAGATCCTCATCAGTTCTACCTTCATATCAGAGACACAGCAAAAGAGGCACTGCCTCTGTTAGGAGCCAGTTTTATGTGTGTCACACATCCTTCTGTTCACTTCAACTTCTCTGGACTATAACTAGAATCTTTAATTCTTTTCTTGTTTGTCAGGGGTTTGCCTCTTCATGTTATTTGCTACCTACATCCTAGAGGAAAAAGAATCACAGTAGCCAGGAGCACAGTTACTTTGAGACTCAGACAAGATGCTCTGTGGTGTATCATTAATATTTTACCAAAGGGCTTTTCCTGTGGCCAGCAGCACCTTGCTCCTGCTCCTTGCACCATGCTCAGATCATTCAGCTGTAGCCAGCACTGAATTGCAAACAGAGGGTTCTTAATGTGCTCCTAACAGAAAAAGCTTAAAATATCAGTTAAATCTAAAAAGGTAAACTAGTGTCAGTAACTGTAACAAGGAGAGATAATGATCCACCAGACAGAAGGGCACATTTTTTCTATCCAGTTGTTTGCTCTTCTACTAAGAGCAAGTAGAGGTAGCAAATTATGCCTCAAAACTCTTTGGTTTCTTTTTTTCCCCCCTACTGCTAAATAAGACCCACACCAAAAATTGCTCCAAGTACTGTAACTTTGTAGGTGATTCATCTCACAGGAATTATTAGAGAGAAAATATCTTTGTGAACTGCATTCATTGAGGTAATTTGGTGTTTTTCTTGTACTGTTATTTATTATCACTTCACAGCACTCATAATAATAGCTCAAAATCCATAATACTTTCATGAATCTAGAAAAAGTTAACTTTATGCTCTCACTTTTTGTTACACACTTTGCTCCCATAAATCTTTAGCATTTCTTCCAAAAATAGAAAGACTATCCCATTGAATTTCTCTGAAGCAGAAAAAGGCTCTGGTGTTATAACTATGTCTGTGATTTTGTCCATGGTGCTGGTTTTTCTGCTTCAATTAAGTGAAAGTCCTTACTCCATTGGAAGATCTAAATTCAGATTGGATACTGATTAAAAGCTTGTTGCTCTCAGGGGAAAAATGATTTGGTGGCTGAATTGCTCTGTTGTAACACACTGCTGCAAGCTGATCCTGCATATTTCTGGTTGTTCATATTGACATTATTTTCCAACTGGCCATCTCTGTGTTCACAGTTCATTTACACTTGATGCCCCAGAGATTGTTTTCTTGAGCAGGCATTTTGTAAAAATACAGTGAATTAAATCCAGTTCTCTGCTGTGCTTTGGATTGTGTATTCTCAAAAAAGCACTTTATAGACAAGGCCTCTTTTTTTCCTGACAATCCCTTAATTCTGGTTCCTATGCTTACCCCAAAGTTTCTGTTCCATAACAAATGAGAAAGGTGATTTATGATTTGGGTTTGGGTTTTTGGAGGGTTTTGCAGGCATTTGGGTGTTGTGGATTCTTTTTAGGGTATGTTAATGTTATTTGTTTTTCAGATCTGCCCTATACCTTCACTAATCACTTGAGACACAGCACAAGAATGAATTATTATGAACTGTCTTTCTGTCTCCTGACAGGTTTGCTTGAAAAGCAGCTTGCCTGAAGCTGAATTCATTGCTATTCCACTTATCTTCAAGTCAGCAAGGGACAGTTTTACAAATCTCTAACATAAGGCATGAAATGGAATTCAACAGCAGCACTGATTTTCGTCTTAGTATTTGGTTCTGGCCAAATGAATGGAGGCTGATGAACTGCAAACACAAAGAGCACATTTGGAGTGTTTTCTTGAAATGTTAACTTTATTAAAATCAGTCACCCTGTGAGAAACAGTAATCTCATATAGAATCAGCTCTCCCTGATTTATCTTTCCTTGTATATCTTCAAAATACAACCTTGGGGTGAAACACTGAAAGGTGACTGCTTTTGCTGACATGTGTGAGCCATATTAATAATTTTTGACCATTGCATCTCTAATAGATGACTGCTAATAAACTTTATTTTAAGAAAATATGAAATTAGCTTACAGCCACTAAAAGACATTACATTTTCTCAAGGCAGAGTGCTTCCCTTTCAGTGTGCAGGGATGATCTCAAACACATTTCCTAATAACATCATTGTTAGCAGTAATCGACTTCTACTCATGGCTTGACTCCCATCTCTACACTTACATGAACAGAAGCCAAGTTTTTCAAGGACATATCTTATTATTAACTACATGTGACCAGGGTCTTAATGACACAATCATCTACAATCAGAATGGACCCTAGTGTGGTTCATCTGCTGTCCCAAACCATGGCAAGGGCCAAGCCAGTACTTATGCTAAAGCCCTTGGGGCTAGAGAACCATTCCCTTGCAGCAGTCTGAGTATGGTCACCTCTCATCACTGTGCAATTTGGGTTAACTTTGCACATATGAGTTCTGCCACATGTCCTCAGATCTAGAGAAGATTCTTTATCTCAATTTTTAGTAGCAACAAAGCAGTCAAAGTCTTCTTCCATCAGGGAAGAGTTCCTTCAGGCCTGGCCAGGTATGACCCTCCTGCTTGTTGGGAGCAGAGACCCAAATAACCAGAACAGACTTACCAATTAACTTAGTGAGGTTATTGGCTTGGCTTTGGCTCCTGCATTGTGCTAAAGCAACACTTGAAAACTGAAAGGATCTTCTTCTTCTTCACACTCGCCATAGGCCTCCTCCCCTGAAAATTGCCTGATGAAGAAATACTTGTGGCAATGAGACAGGACCCTCAACCTGTCACAATCTATGGCACAGCTTTCAAACCTGTGTGTTTAGATGTGAGCTAGAAGTGATTCTGTGCCTGGGTGTGCTTTGTCCATGCTGGAAATATTCCTAGCCCTTGAACTGTGCTGTCATTGAGGAGCAAGGTCAGAGATCAGAGAGATGTTTAATGAGTGTTATCACATGCCAGCATTCATGACTCCTCAAGTAGACCTGCAGCCTTNTTGCTGCCCTGAGCTCATGGCAGCTAAAAACTGACCTCAGACTGCTACAGCTCATTCAGCTGCCTAAGGACTTTGAGGTTTGTCCCAAACAGAACCTTACTCAAGATTTGTCAGAGACAGAGCCTTACTCAGAGTGTTTTATATGCAGGCAGAGAGCATTGAAATTCTGTGAATATCATAGAAACATAGAATTAGCTAAGCTGGAAGAGACCCATCAGGGTCATCTAGTCCAGCTCCTGGCTCTGCACAAGACACCCCAAGAACCACAGAGTCTTGTCCAAATACTTCTTGAACACAGATACTCAGAAGCTGCCTTTGCTCTCAATCTCTATATGGCACATCAGAAGCTATGGGGAAAAATTTCAAATCAGTCATGAGTAGGCTAAGTCCACTTTTTTTTTTTTTTTTTTTAATTCTTTTTTTCCTTTCTCCCATAAGTACTTGTAATTATTCAGAGAAAATTTGGAAGTTAGACTGGAAGTAATTCTCTATTAAAACCAACAATATGTTTTTTGTACAATTTAGGGTTTAACATTAGCAAAAAGGGCTGAAGTCAAAATGTAAAGCTTAAGACTGTTTGCAACTGTAAAATTTTCTAGCATTGTAACAGAAAAAGAGACTGGTAACTGCAAATTGCAGTACTAGTCCTTAATGTAATTTAACAATTACTAATGCACAGTAAGTTTTTTCTATTATTTTCTTTTTAGTTTCATCAAAAAGACCAGATCAAGTGCAAACTGCTATTGTAAGGATTTTTAATCAAATGCAATTATATAATTAATGATACACTACTAAGCCATGGCAGTCCAATTACCATTGATAAACATTTCTTCAGGGGTCTCTAGCTCTTCATAGTGAAGACTGGCAGAGAATGGATTCCTATTAGGCAGCTCAGAGCCCCCTGGGCTCTGTCATAGATAAATAGAATTTTACATGCTTGTACTGCTCTTGTCTTATTCTAACAGCTCCCCTTCAAGTCATACTAAATAAGTTAGGCTTATTCTGTTGAAGCAACTTAAATTCTTCATGAATGCTATAACCAGCAAATGCAAATGTTGGAGCAAGAAGTGTTACACATTGTGTATTCCTCTACTACCAGCAAATTTCAGGGTAGAAAATTTCACTTCAGTTGAATTTCACATTGTTATAAATTTTATTAAAGAATTTTTCAGAAAAAAAACACTTATCCTAGGAAAATTGTGGTTAAGTAGACAGTGGTCAATGTTCACACAGCTTGAAAGTGAACTGCAAGAACTGAAACTTGTTTTGCAACAAGTATGTTAGAGATGATATCAGTGTCTCTTCCTCTCAGGTAAATTCTTGTAAAATAAACAAGATGCAGTAGCATTAAAGAATCATGGGAAGGCAGAGATAGAAAGCAAAAAAAGAGGGGGAAAAAGGACAATTATCTAAAAGTAACTGACTATATGAACTCCCTCTTCCCAAATAACAGAACAACACAGATCATAGTGACAAAAACTAAAGCTTTGAAAATCATAGAATGGTTTGTGTTGGAAAGGACATTAATGACCATCTAATTCCAACCCCCTGCCATGGGCAAGGACACTTTCCACAAGGTCAGGTTGTTCAAAGTCCTGTTTAACCTTGTCTTAAACACTTCCAGGAACTGGGCATCCACAGTTTCTCTGGGTAACCTGTGACAGTGTCTCACCACTCTCAATATTGTTTTGTGCCACATTTGCCATTGCTCCAGAATGACATAGCTTATGGTTATATTACTAGGGAAATATTTTATAGACTATAGGTGTTGGGGGAGGGTTTAATTCTGTTCCTTCTGTAGATATTCTTGGGCTTAATTCAGGACAGAGTTATTCTGGTAACAAAGAAGGAAGGGTACAGAGCAGCACATGCTTTTCACTTGAAAGGTTGAACAGCTGCCACTGCATGTTCTGCTAACAAGGGCTACAGGCCCATTGCTGCTCTCCAGGAAGTCTCCTTACTCCTGCTGAAGATACAAAGCCACTAAGAATGATCAAGTAATAAAATCCTCATGTATGTACATGTGTCTGTGTAATTATATATGTATATCTATATATTTCAGTTTAAATTGACCTCTGAAATGATCCATGGAGTTTATTACCCCTGACTAGCTCCTGTCTTTTACCTTCTTCTGTGCTCTGTTGTAGCTGCTTTGCTGTGTGTGTATGCCAGTAACCATATAAGCCATTATCTCATCCCAGTCCTTAAGAAAATGAATGGAGGAAAGTCAAGCAATTTGTGTTACTCTGGGGGATTTTATTAGCTTTATTTTTTTTCCCCTTATTATTCAGTCCTCTCTTGAGATTAAGAATTATGCTTTGTAGTGCATTGTTAAACTTAGAAAAATTGTTCCATACAAGGAGGGAATATATAACTCCTTACACACAGCTTTTCAGACTTACTCAGCTGAGTTACTCTGATTTAGTCCAAAAGGCATTTGTTCCTCCTGCCACTGGTACTATTGCACACATTGTTCCAATTATAGAGCTATAACTTTATGAAACTGGCTTCAGATTTTACAGCCAAAAATGACGTGTAAAAAAATGCAAAATCAAATATTTACTGTGCCTATTGATTGTGTACCTACATCACAATCAGTCATAAAACTTAATCACTACCATGAAACCTCTTCACAGAATTACTGTTTCAAAACTCTGAATGAATGAACTGGTCCCTATACAAATGCCAAATACATACATCTATTTTTTCCAAATGCATGTTTTTATTAACTTAATAGTGAAATTGCCTTTAAAAAATTATTATTATTATTTTAAATATAATGCATCAGTATACCAATTGACACTTAATAGAAGATGTGGACAAAAATAGTTCTAGGTCACCAAGTTCTGAGTTTGCAACCTGCACTGTTATTGGGTACATCACCAGCTACAGAGCTGTATAATCAACAAAAAAGGGGGTTGCATGAATCCTGGTGTCTCTGTCTATTGACAAAGATTAATATTGACATCAACATTTATATATATGTCTCAATTAATATGAGCACTCCCATAAATTTTCCTTAGTTTTTTTTTTTAATTTAAAGACTGCTTAAATTCTGAAAAATAAAATGGTTTTCTGTTCATAATTCTGAAAAACAGCTTGATAATATTCTATTGCCTTTTATGCATTATAATTTAAACAGGTTCTGTCCACTCTACAACTTATTCTAAATAATAATGTTGCATTATTATGCAAATATCACTCTTTTTTATTGCTAAGAATGTGAATAGTTTAGGCTCCCTATCCACTGCTACCTCTTTCACTCAGTTTTCTAGAAGGATATTAATGTTATTCTGCTTTTTCAGCTTTACTCTTACTCAGGACAATTAAAAACTTCTTGATTTAAGAAAGGATGTGTAGGTAAGCAATAACATTCAGCCTTTAATGTAGGTATCCATCTTAAACATCTGTAAATACCTTGCTAAAATAAGATCTATTTTGCATTTTTTAGATAGCAAATCATGCTTTTTTAAATGCAGGTGTTTGGAAAGTAAAACTCATATACAAGATAAGGCCTGTCATAATTCTTATGACAGGATTTATCTTGTATATCTCAATGTATATAGGTGTATGTATAATGCATCTGTATGTGATTCAAATTGTCTTTTTCAAAATTCCTCCATTTTCTTGCACCAAAGGCCAGAATAGCTGAGCTACTATGAATTCAATTTTTCTTCCTAGAGATTTTGAATGTGAAACAATACAATATCTGTTCAAATTTAAAAAAAGAAATTTTCTTCTCTCAGTCTTGTCTCCCAAGATTCAAGATTGTGCAATACAAACAAGGTGTGACAGACTATGCAACTGAGAAGTCCAGTTCTTGAGCTCTGAAGACAAATGAAGACCAGTATTGTCTTAGGATTTCTGTTATTCGAAACTGTCATCGTTTATTTCTAATTGTTTTGTTGGAGAACATATTCCATCAGTGGATGAAATGCTCTGTCATAGCCATGAGGGAACTATTATACTGCAGCACACATATCATCCATGGAAGCAATATGTTTCCTCTCCTTCCCAGGAACCACCATCAAACTACAGCAGAGGAAAACACCAGAGGCTTCTTTGCACAGATTTAAAAAAACTGACCCCATGAAGTTATAACTTAATCCCAGACAGACATGGTCAGTTTCATTTTACCAAACTTTGATATAAGCAGTGTAGACATCTATATCTGGTTTCATTATTCAGATTTCTTTTCTAGCCAGAGGAGGTGACAAGGCATTTCTAGAGCACAAGGAATCACACCTATTTTAAATTACCCAATTCTCCCTGTTAGAAGTAGACAAGGTGAGTTTATAGGTAGATATTCACACAACAGACCTCCAAAATTTGATGAAATAGAGTTTAATCTTAGAGTCTACTTTAAACCCCAAAATAAGCAGTTATAGTTTCCAAAACTCTCTCATCCATCATGGGAATTAGTATGCACTTCAAGCCATTTTGTGTAATATGTTGATACATTAACACCACTGCTAAAGCTCTTTGAAGGTTAACTTCAGTTTAACAGTATAATCCTGGAAAAGCTTTCAGTTATTACCCAGAGTACTGGAGAAATGGGTCATTGAGGTTGTTTATGGAGCAGAAGCTGACACAAACAGAAAGATACTCTTATCATCACCTGAGTATAAAATAACCATCAGCTGGAGCTTGTCCATACATGATTCACTGCAGGAATTCAGCAGATGATTGATAAAGGGAGTACACCAGAAATGTAAGCAGGCTGCATATGAAAAGAATGTAAACAATTCAGCATTCCTGCCTGCACTCACCACCATGGAAACGATAACAACCTTCTCTCTGTTGACACATTTTGCAGTTCAGCCTTACCTCTCCTGTTCATATGGACACTGCACTGGCTACAGATCCTGTCCAAACTCACTGCCCTTCCAGAAAGTAAGAGAATCATGGTGCCTCCCACAGAGCACCAGCACACTTGCATAAAGATACTATTAAGTCTATTGATCATCCAGAAACTCTGACTGGAGGACAGAGCTGATCAGCCACAGATGCCAAAACACCTATACAGTTTTTGTTCTTGCAGACAACCCTAACAACAGCTTAAAGCTCTCTATTTCCAGCTCGGGTGTTAATGTAAGCAGGTCAGACTGAGATGCCAAGGCAGACATGCAGGGGTAGCTTCTTTTTGGCAGGTTGTTAGTATCCTGCTGTCTGGACCCTCATGCCTACCTTGAGGAGGCAGAAAGGGACAACATACAGGCTACAGATAGGAAGTGGAATGAATACTACAAGCCTTTGGATAAAACCAGACTTTCAGTAGAGGGTATTGCAGAACAATTTCTGTAATAGCTGTATAGTACTACAGAGCTAAGACTAAGTAGGAATGTTGAGAAGTGACTTGGGTCCCCTTTCCTTTCATATTGAAAAAGTTATAACTGTTAAATCTTTGATTTATGGGAGCAGAGTGATTTTAAATCACTGCACATTCATTTGATTTAGTACATTGAAAGAAATGAAAACTCCAGTGATAACATCAGTGTATTCTTAAGAGTCAGATTCACATTCCTCATGTCTTGTCTCCTATTACTGAGAACTACATTGACAAATTACAGTAAATGCTTAAACACATGGACTCCTGAACCCTATTCATATCCTAAATTAATACTGCTGCTTTCATCCTGCTTATTTTGTAAAATGACCCTCTTGTTTTGATGCAGTTGCTTTGCATGAGGTTCTTGCAGATTTATGTCAGTCAAGCTCTACACGCATCAGGTGACTGTTTCATATGACCCTGCTCAGAAGAACAAGAGCCTCCCAAACAGTATTCCAAGTTGTTTTAAATAGATTCCTCACATTCTCCTATTTATCACAACCAGAGTTACTCAGCAAAGTGTTTGACCTCTGGAATTTTCTGACCAATTTTTTTCAAAGACGCTTGAACTTATTCCTATTTATTTTTCCTTCTGCATATAGATGATAGTGCATAGATGCACAAAGTCCAAAAAGGACTAAAAATGGTGCCTTGAGTAGACAATCCACCTCTGTGTGTTGGCTTGGTTCGAGAAAGTGTGATGAGGTTCTTAAACCTTATCTTCTTTACTTTCATATGAGGAAAGAGAATGTGATTCACATTGAAGTAAGTGAAAAAAAATTGTAGAATACATTAGCAGAACTATGAGTTACCTAGAAGTCCTAAACAGAAATAAAGGCTGCAATAGGTGAGCCATAACTATAGTATTCAATCCTGCACAGAGAAATGCTTATGTCTCAAAGGGCTCAAAATTGGTTAATATTATGCCAAATTTTAAAAAGTATTTCTGGAAAATCTGGAGAAATGCTAATCTGTTGTTTTTACAGGCATGCCACATAGATCAGACAATCTGCAGTAAAGACTCAAATTAACATGATAGGTGTGATGTATTAGGGAATAGTAAGCTGGATTTCCTGTATGTTAATTTTGTCTAAACAAACCTACTACAACTCTTTGGTTATCAGTGATGTGGATAATGGAGAGTAGGTTCATAAAATCTACTTGAATCTCAAAAATGCATTTGGAAATTTAACTTGCTGAAGGTTTTTCTGAGTGAATAGTAAATGGTCATGAAGAAGATGCTTACATCTCCATATGGGTTGTCTACTCAAAGCACCATTTTTAGTCTTTTTTGAACTTTCCATATTTATGGACTATCATCCATATGCAAAAGGAAGACTGAACATGAATAAGACAAACACTTGTTCAGAAAATGGAAAACACATTACTGAATCAAAAATATGCTGAGGTGGAGGGGACCCACAAGGATCATCAAATCCAACTCCTGGCCCTGCACAGCTCCATCCCCAAGAGTCACACCATGATCCTGAGAGCATCATCCAAACACTTCCTGAACTCTGTCAGGCTTGGTGCTATGACCACTTCCCTGGGGAGCCTGTTCCAGTGTCCAGCCACCCTTCAGGGGAAGCACCTTTTCCTAATATCCAACCTAAACCTCCCCTGACACAACTTCAGATCATTCACTGGTCACCACAGAAAAGAGATCAGTGTCTGTCTCTCCTCTTCTCCCTATGAGGAATCTGCAGTGAGGTCTCCCCTCTCCTCTTCTCCAGGCTGAATAGACCAAGTGACCTCAGCTTCCCCTCAGGGCCACTTACCATCTTTGCTGCCCTCCTTGGGACATTCTCTCATAGTTTAATGTCTTAGATTGTGGCACCCACAACTGACCGAAGGCAGAGCAGAATGGAACAATCCCCTCCCTTGCCTGGCTGTGCCTGATGCCCCCAGGACAGGGCTGGTTCTCCTGGCTGCCAGGGCACTGCTGGCTCATGTTCAACTTGCCATCAACCAGGACCCCCCAGTCTCTTTCCATGGTGCTGCTCTCCAGCCTCTCATTCCCCAGTCTGTCTGTACATCCAGGGTTGCCTGGATATATTGTCAGTATTGCCAGCAGAGTGAAATGATCAATATTATACCTCAGTGATCTGTGCTGTTAACTTATCAATAAATTATCTAGAAACTATTTTTCTAGAAACTATCAATAAATTATCTAGAAATTAAAATTACCCATAAATCTAGAAAGGGGAATAGCTGAAGTGACAAAACTGATGGGAAGCCTTTGAAACTGAAGTTGTTCAAAGCTGCAAAAAATGCACACTGACTGTGTAGCAGCATTTCATAAGAACCTTGCCAAATCCTGGCTGTTCTGAATACGTGACAAAAATAGCATGGAATGTGAACCTTGGTGTAAATAAACATAAAGTAATATAATTATGAGGGATGATCCTTAACTTTGGTATGCCATCTTGGTTTATCAGTACTAACGTAGAGTGAATTGGAGCACAAAATTCTGTGGAAATAATTTTCTCAGAGTTTAGTGCAGTCAAAAAGCAAAGAAAATGCTAAGCAGTGTTGGAAAATTATTGAGAGCACTCCAAAACCTGCATCTTGATAGTATAATCTAATGTTTGCTGTATATTTGCAAGATCAAGGTGAAAAAATAGGTACTTCAACATTTTCTTGTAAGGCATTAATAATAATAACAGCAATACTTCTTTAAAGTCAGCTTATATTAAGGCCGCCTGAAAGATCATCAATTGCTAAGATGACATAATAGGTGTTGATAGTCCTTGCTAATTAAAATAAACACTTGTTTTTAGTCTCAAGAAAATTAGTTTTGCAACTAATAGTAAACTCTCAATTTGGTCCCCAGTTATACACAAATGGATATCCAGTTTTGTCACCTAAACCCTTTGGGCTTTGTTTTGAGTTGTGGATTTTTTTTAATGTCTGTTTTTTTTTTATTTCTCCCTCCTATACATTTTCATTCCTGGATGCAACACAGTAGGAGACACAGCAACTGGAGCTGCTGAAACCAAGACACTGTAAAATAATTGCAAAAGCATTACCACCAGAAATTCTTTAAGACCAATTAATGGGGAAATTCACTAAAAGCTCCATTATGTCTTTAAAAGATCTTTACATGCTTATGTCATGCAGCTCATAAATAACAGGGATCTAAAAGGAAATCCCTTTGTAAATTGTTCTTCAGACTTTGTAAGAGTAGATGCCAGTCATGAAGCTATTTTAACAAAAGTTTATGTTCAGAATAAAAGCACTACAGAATGAATCATGATCTCGTTTTGGAAATTGCTGTGGGTGGAAATGGAAGAGTTTGGCCAGACTGGTTATGTTACAGACACATAGGGGAACTGAGGAGATTTGAGTTAAACAAGGGAGTGTCAAACGTGGTTCATTGGTGATTTGAAGCTCCTGTAAGTCACACACATTGAGCAAAATACAAAATGGAGCTCACAAAGTACATATAAAGCTACGTACATAAATGACAAAAATCTGAAAGAATGTAATTAGAATAATGATCTAGCCTTGCCTTAGTAGCAGTCATTCAAGAAAATACATAATATCATAAATTGACTGGATTAAAAGTCAAGAAGCATGAAGCCAATCTGGTAAAACTGTACCCACAGAGTGACTGGTGAGGCACCATTGCAAGAATGAGGGAGCATTTGAGAACTCAGGCTTCTCCAGAAAGCAGGATGCCCTGATTGTGTTAGCATTTGGTGTCAGTTTGAATGACCTCATTGTAAATGTTCCTGATCAAGACTGATATTTTCAATAGGGCCTAAACTGACTCTTGTTGTGTTTGTGACAGCTGGGGGGAACTGGTGTGTAATTTGTGTTGTGTTTTTGGTCTGATGTTTTGTCTCAGTGTAGTCTTAAACAGTCTTAAACAATTTTTGTGAACTGCTATGTGGTGATACTCGATATTAACTATAAAGAAGGTATAACAAGAGCTAACCTAAGGAAACTGTCTGTGATTTATCTTATTTAAAGCAATTTCTCACAGTGTCTATGCCAGCTAGACAAGAAACCTCACCAAGAACAGCTGCAAGATAATCAGATGCAGCAAACCCTATCAGGAATGTGTTAAAGTGTTGTGATGGGGAACTGCAGCATCTTTTTTTACCACCTTCCTAATGTGAAATTATAACTTGAATTTTATGTAGGTGTTACAACACTTTCAAAGATCACAATTCAGATGTCAGAGAACAAGACACAGGACCTTTATCACTACTGGTCCCCTCTACCAGGTGTATATGCATGTCCTGTGTGCATATGTTAGATATAAATGTAGATATTTAGGAGGTGCTTTCACTGAAATATAGGTTATATTCCATTACACCCTGGTTGTGTTTTCACTTCCTGTTCTTTAGGAATGCTCCCAGAGAGCAAGGTAATGATTTTCCCTAAGAAAAGAGAATGGAGAAAAAACCCCACTGAAATAGTAAAAATTCACCAGTGTGGTTACTGTCCCCGGCTTTGCAGTGGTTCCGTTTTAGCCTTTGGGTGTCAGGCTTTCATTTCATACTACAGAACACTTCCTGAATTCCTGGGGCTTCATTTCTTCTGCATCTGTAACATTTTACCCCTGTCTTTTTCTTCTGTTTTGCTGCCCTTGCTCTTTAGTGCCATGATCTAGAAAGGGTGTTTAAGTTGAATTTACGCTGAAGAAATCCCAACAGGAATATCAGGTTGCAGCATCACTTTCATCTCATTGCTCTTTCAACAGACAGCCCCAACTCTGTTTTGCTAATTTTGACAGAGAAAGTGTTTCAAATAGAATTACTGAAAGGCATCTGGTCTCATTTTTGTCAGTACCTTCTTGGATGGTACCATGGGAAGATGTTTGTCTTATGAAAATTAATGAGAGAACTTTCTCACCAGATGAAGGAACAAAAGAGCAGCAAACCTTTCATGCTTGTTGTAATACTCTTTCTTCTTTATGTTAATAGGTAGCAATAGCACCAGAAAGTCTTTGGAGAAACATTCTCTTAATGTCATCTTGTTCACAGCATACAGAGAAGTAGCAGCAAAGCTGGTGATGGTAATTGTATATAACCTCTGTAAGGTTGACATAGACCTGCAGAATCTGAGGGAACATCAGCTATAAGTGTATCTGCAGATGGCTTTCTCTAGTAAAAAGCTTTTAGTCTTAAATGCAGGTTGGAAATTGCAGAAAATTTGACATAGTATAAACGACTTTCAAAGAAGATGTAATACAAACTTCAATCATTACAAGTAATTTTCGATGAAAGAATTTTCAATTTTTTTATTACATATACATATAAATGCAATAAAAATTAAAAATACTTGTGATAAGTTAGCTGTTGAATAGTGTTGGTTAATTATCATTACACTCAATTTTTTTTCTGCTTAAATTATGTGAGTAAATTGCAAGATTGTTTTTAACATAACATTGCATAACAAAATTGCTAACACCTTCTGATTTCTGATGGAAATCTATTAGATCTGGGAACTTTGCACTGTATCTTATTTCTTTGCCTAAGAGCTAATGATCTGAAAAATGTGCTGTAATGGAAAGTATAACTATTCACAAATTTGTTCTAAAACACTCATAATAAAGTTCTAGCCATAACTAGGAGCATTTGGCTGCCAAATATCAATATAGGATTAGGGGACTTGGCTTCTATTCCTTTTGCAAAGAAGGACTGAAACCCTTCTGACTCCTGAGAGATGTCATAAGTGTTGTATTGAGATAGGTGTCTTCTTCCACTGCTTCTGTTATTCTATTCCATTTTACATTTCATAATAAAATATTGATCAGAGCATTAAAGTTGCTATATAGCCTGATAATTAGGACAGTGATCTGAATCCTATTTCCTGTGCCAGCTGGTATTTCAGTATAAAGGCATCCATCAGCTTGAATTTAAATCCCTGTTTTAAATCAGGTGGTGTCCTAAACTACTAAACCATAGAGACAGACCATTTTGGCTCAATGAATATTTCATTATGTCCAAAGCAAGGAGATGGAGAGCAGCATTCTCTGAGAAGCTGGGAATTATCATGGTCACTGAAGAGCCAGGGCAGCAATTGTGAAGCTTTCAAGGTTTCCAGGCTCCTAAATCCACATAAGCCCATCTGTTGACCTATGAATTTGAAAATCCTGGAAGCCTTCAGGCAAGTTGTAAAGCAGACAGACTCCAAAGATCTCTGTCCTCTCACCTGTTCATTTATTTCTTAATTGGGTGCTAAAGAACTCAGCAGGTACCTTGGCTTGTGATTAAAGGGTTTTGCAACATTTTTGGCATGAGTTTCATCAAAATCCTATTTGTCTTCCAGTGCAATTTTACTGTGATCGTCTTTCTTTCACTAATTCAGCATCGTTCAAAAGAAAAAGCAGAATTGTTCATATTTTCCAAACAGATAAGTGTTTACTTTTCAGTCTTAATTCATTATACGTACTGTAGCCAAACAACTCATGACACACACTGAAGGAGAGCTCTCTGTAGAGGAGCATGACAGACTGTGTCACTGGCTTCTAATACATGTGAGCTTTCATGAAGATCATATTTCTGATATTTGTGTAAAGTAGGGTGCCAGGATCTTATTGCTTGGAGTGGGAGGATAAGATGATCTGATCAGTGTGCCAAGTTCCTGTAACTCATCACTTACCATTCTCCATGAAGTGGCATTCCCCTAATCTGTCTGCCAAAAGCTGGTTTCTGTTTCACAGTCCCTAGGATGGTGTAAAATCTCACTTACTTATTACCTTCCTGTTAGGCTAAGTACTGCAAAACCTGTTTCTGATTTGCACTTGGTTTGAAGTGATGGTCAGCTACTTAAATACCCTTTCTCATTCTCCTTCTCTCTTCTTACCCACCCGCCCCTGCCCCATCCCCCCCCTCACTCTCCCAGCCCTTTCCCCCCTCAGTTTGGGCGCACTTCCAAGTGTCAGCAAAAACTGGGTCCCCAGCCACATACAATAGGCAGTGCCTGCTGTGTTTCATTTTTGTTTCAGATGGATTGAAACACAAGACACAGAAAGGGTTCTGTTTGGAGTCAAACTTGCTCAAAAAGGTATATCAGTATATTAGACTGTTCTTTCTGTGATATTGGCACTCCAATTCATGTGATATTCACACATAAGACCGGTAAATTTGGAAAAATCCACATGGATTGCTAGTTGTGCCTGGAAAAAGCAGGTGTAATCCTGGAAAAATAAATTTAATCCAGTTGCTAGCACTGATTCCTTTAGCATTTTATCAAAATCCCTGTTGTAGCAACGGTCTTATTCTGTTTTTTCCATTCTGCTTAACCAGCAGATGACTCAGGCTACAGACCAAGATAATGCTGTACAATTATAGCATTCAAAATGGTTCGTGTGTGACTACTCAAGGCTTGTCTTCACTCTGTTTATTGGCTACCAGCACACTAAGCTAAATGCAAGTTAACAAATTCCTAAAAATACCCCAGGGATGAATCATCCCTTTCAAAAGGGTTCTGGAGAGTGTTTGCCACTGATGGTAAGTCATGGGGTAGCAGGGAAGCCAATTTCTGTTACAGAAAGAGACGAGCTTGAGTCAGCCAAATGCTATGTTACAGTTTCTGAATGCTTTGCCTGGAAGATGGCTATTATGAGTTCATGTTCTCGAATTTGGACAGCTAAAGGAAACTGTTAAAGCAAAATTTTCCCAAAGTATCTTGCAAGCCTGGTGTCTGTTGCTTTCCATAAGGATACAGGAATTAAGATTTGCTAATTATTTTTTTTTCACTTCCAAGTCCTAGAGTGACTCATCATTGTCAGGGAAAAGAATCTGTTTGCTGGAATTTAGAAAGTTGCCTTTCAAATCTTCTATTGGACAATGTGTGTTCAAATTCATGGCATAGATGTGTGATTGAACATTCTCTGCTACCTACAGAGCAGACTGAATTGTTTTTGAAAGGAAAATAATTATATGCTGTATTTTTTCCTTAAAAATGTTTGTGCTTGATAGATCCAGGATTTCAGATAAAGTCTTAGAAACAGAAAGGTTAAATAGCAATAAAAACAGCAACAATAAAATCTAGGCGAAATTAACATTGACATTTCAACCACTGCCCTGTAATAAACACACAACAAACCATAACAAATTTATTCATCTACCTATATAAACTTGATATTATCCCAGTATTACGACTTTCCACTCTGATTTAATCTGATTGAACATTATTTACTGTAAATTGAAGAAATGCAAAAAGCATAATTCATGCATTCTGTTGGTTAAATAACTGTTTCACGTTTACCATTTGATCTCTGGTAAATGGCATAGGCAGGAATGCTCCAGTGTGGATTCAGGAGTTTTCTCCAGTGCTGCTCAGCTGTGCTTTTCTCATGGCTGTTGCTATCCCCACACATCTGAGACACCCTAAGTGGCCACACAGCTGCATCATGGCATCACTTCAGTTGTGTTTAGGGCACCCTGCTCATCCACTAATCCACAACTAATGCAGGTGGCTTGTGCTCATAAGATGTATTTAGTAGTACCTTTAGATAACTCAGGCTTTAGGTTGGAAGAATAAAGTCCTGAAGGTAATTGGTAAGTGGATTAGCAATTAAAATTAACATAAAAACATGTCAGGTCTTCCATACTTACACCTTGACAGGTTGCAAAAGAGGGCTATAGTCTCCAGATAAAAGTGGAAAATAGAGGACAAAAATAATTTTAGAAATCCTGATTCAACCAATGGAATATATAGAAGGCATCTCACAGCCCACTCCTGACACACCCCTCTGTTCATGCTTTGCCTGTAATCTGAGAAACAACAAAGGGAAAGGCAGGGATTCACCTTGGAAAATTTGAATAAGGTTTGTGACCAATAACATGAACTAAACAGGATTTTAAAAATAAAATTTTGAAAATAGGGATAGTGTGAATGATTTTATTCTCTGCAAACTTCTTCCCTGTTAGCATTAGTTGCAACCAAGCAAGTTTGAAATTCCCCACAGGTGACATAGAGGACGTGTCACACAGAGGCACATGGACTGGCATCTTCACCCTCACTGACCAGAATCCTGGATTCTTAGCAGGGAAACTACTGACTGCTCAGAGGTTAATTAATTCCATTTCACAGTGAAAAAGTTCAGTAAATCCTTATTTCAGAATTAAAACCTTTTTTTCACAATTCTATGTTTGCAATTTAATCATACTCCCTTTGTCCCTCGCCTCCTCTGTCTCACAGTTACACTTTAATAAGTATTCTGATGTTTGCATTGAGATTGTGTTATAAATCTTTAAGAAAGTAGCCCATGAAAATGTTCACTTATGCTCACACTTCTCCTGTCAGAAGGAAAAGTGTTACCTAAGATGTGCTGCAGCCATGTTTGCAGAGGCAGATCTGGGAAATTGACTGCTGGAAAGAGTTTCTGTGAAGAGTAAATGAGGACATCTTTAGATAATCACCTGTGATGGAGACTTTGAAATGTACACCAGAAATGTTTGTAATAGCAAAACCTCCCACTTGATCCCTGTGAAGATTTGGAGGAAAGGCTGCTGCTGTTCAGTGATGTGTTGCCTCACTCTGGATGCTTTGTGAAAGTCCTTTGCAAAACCTTTGCCCTTAGGTTGATGTGAGCTGCAAGCTTTTAGCTCCTGTATTTTCTAGATGATGCACTTGCTGTCCTTCACAGACCATACTTTGAAAGAGGTACTGTAATGCAGCTTCACAGAATGAGAAGCAAAATAAATGAGCCTGCTGGTAGAATGCTACTTAACAGCCTGCTGGGAGCTCTTTATCAGAGCCCAGCCCCACCTCACATCCATCCTCACCACCATCAAGCCCTGGTTGTAGTGAGGGCTCAGAGCACTCACTGGAACCACTGAATAGTTGCAAACTCACCAAATAATCCAAATGCATGAGGGGCAGGGGATGAGTGAAAACTTTCTGCTTCAGAGTCCTTCCTCTCACTTTTTTACAGCCAGACAAAGGCAGCCAACAGCCCAAGGCCTCTTACAGGATTTATAACCAAAGAAACCTGAAATCTCTCGTTGGAAATTTGACACATCCCAAAAATGAGAGGACTAAGTGTTTTTGTGATAAATGTGTAAGAAGATAAATGGGTGTTCATGAGAAACTTATAATGATAAATTTTTATTAATGAGCACTTGGGCAAGACCACTCAAAAGCAGGTTTGGGTCAGGAGAATAATTCCTGATGGCTTCAACTTGCCCTTTATTCCTAATTCAAATTCTGCTGAAGAAAGAAAGTATTGATGTAAATAAATATATAGAGCAAAAATAACACACAGGCCTAAATATAAGTAAGCATCTGCAGAAGCTTCAGTGCCCACAAGCCCACCTTCAGATTGTGTTACATTCCCTCCTCACAACTGGGAGGAATTTACATATTTCTATTTATGTCCACTTGATCCTGTAAAATGGAACACAAGAACAGAAAAATCACAGAACAGTTTTGCAAACAACTCTAACTAAGGCTATTGCAACAGCAAATACACAGTTTTACAGTAAATTTTCTTTCTTCTCTGCTCATAAATGTGTGATAATATTAGAACAGTACTCAAAGAGCAAAAAAAGTATTCTGGAATAAAATTATACATATCTAAAAAGATAGTCCTCGGAAAATGGTTGAAGAAGTCCAAGCACAAATAATTGTCTGAAGTATGCATGGTTTTCTCAACTGCATATGCATTTTCTATAATTAGACCTGAATGAATAACATTTTTTTTCTGTTTGCTGGCAGCTCTAAAAACAGACCCAATCAATGAATGTACAGGCATCAAAGGACATTTAGTATTGATTAGAACCAAAACATTTTGCTTCAAAAAAACTTTGAAATTAAATATTTTCTATTTCTTCTGAATTTTTAACAAGACCAATTAGCAAAGATATGAATTTATGAAACACTTCAGAACAGCTGTACATGTATTTTTCCCATGCAAAATTCTTCCTGGAAAGGCTTCTACAAATCACAAATTAGGAAGTTACAGCCTGTTTAGAAATTGTGGACAAAATGTCAGAATTAAGTTGTGTATATATCTATAATTTCCAATTCTGTGACTTTTTTTCCCTATTTATTTTTACTATTTATTTTATTGTTTTAATATTTTCAGTTCTCTGTTCAGCCTTTGTCCATGCCTAACTTATTCTAGTTTGGATGTACATGTGCTGACAGTGAAATCAGACATCTTATGCATTCAAAATCAAATTAACAGTCTTTTGTGCCTCAGTGTTTCTGGTTTTAATATGGTTGACACTGCTAGGGTCTGTATTGGCTTATATTTTCAATACTTTTTAAGTATTAGTCACCTTTTTGCCCTCCTAGAACAGCAAATAGCTATGCAAACAAATGTAGGGGAGAACCTTGTTTGGACTGCTGGACTAAGCAGACATGACAAGGAAATCACTACAGTGGGCTCATGCACTGTCAAGGTGCCATCCTGACAAAGTATCTTTTTTCACTGCAGTCACACCATTTATAGTATCAGCAAGTTTTAGAGGTGAAATGTGTGTATTTCATTGTTGGAATGAAAAGGAAAGCTNTTTTTTTTTTTTTTTTTTTAACACGGTATTAAGTAAAAATGCTGTTAATGCAAAAAAAGAGAGAAAGCATGCAGGGAAAGGTCAGTGTGACAGGCTTAAAGATGTGCTGCTGATTACTCATTAAAGCAATTTTGCAATGAGGATTTTAAAGTGTCTTTGTTTCCACTAATGTTCTGCAATCTCTCCAGCATGGGTCAAAAGCCCTGGGGGCTTGACAGGAGATAAACAAATGCATAAAGTTCATGAGTGCTTGAATTCATCCTTCTTCACTGAAATGTACAATTACATCCCCTTAATTAAAACTGTCCTATTGTATTGCTGTGTGTGCAATAGGAGTGTGAGTTAGGAGTGTTCTAGAGGCTTTGATCCAGACAATGATGTCAAGGTGAGCTGGAGTTCAGGCTCCCTGGAACTGGGGCTCCTGGTGGCCATGGAGGTCTGGCAACTGGCAGTGGGTTCAGAAGTAATTAAAGGTTCAGTCTTTTGCAAGTGTTTTACATGTGGCAGTGCTTCAACTTTGATTGCACTTGAAATGTGGTGTGAATATCTTTTTCCACAAAAAAGAGGAAAAAAATCAGATTGGTGCATCAGAAATTTGTGTGACAGATGGGTATTGATGCACTGATATACTGTTGGGGTGCAATACCAGTGGTATGGATATCCTGCCACTTCAGGTGGCTCTGCATGGTAAAAAGCATATATGGAGAAACGACACCCTAAGCTGACCAAAGAAAGACAAAATTTAACACAATGAATTTGTAAGTTCTATTTGTTGGATGAAGGAAGGAAAACCAGCCTACAAATATTTTCTACCCACCTGGAGCCACTGACTGAATTTCATACACATGCTGCAGAAATATTCTGTCACATATCTCAAAACTCCACAGTGAGCTAGTAACAAGTCTCAACACCTGAAAGAAGAAAAAAATTTTGGAGAGAGGAGAACAGGGAAATGGAGGCAAAAAAAAGGTGAACATCTCAGAAAATGGAGAAATATTGCAGAAATTTCCGTGTCTTTCAATCCAAACAAAATCACAGAAACCAAACTTCTGTCTGATAACATGTGATTTTAATTGTTTGATAGGAAAGGTATCCCTGGAGGAATTTCTAACTTCAAGAGTAATTACCAGCAATGTTTTGACTGCTGATGCCTTTGGGCAGCAATTTGCTTCTGTTTAGTTTTAAGATACTGTCATGTCAATCAGATCTGTGGCGTCATTCACTGGGAATTGTGACACTTAGACCAAGGAAAATGCATGTGAGAAGGCACGTCCTCCAATCCATGCTTAAGGCAGAGTCATTTCATCCAGCTGTTTTTTCAGAACAGAAGACTGGAAGTGTTAATTGGAGAAATGAGACATTCATTAAGCATAAAGATGGTTGGAAACAAATTTCTCCTCTTTTCCTTTGCACAGTTTTATTTACAGACACTGATAGTTCTGTAATTGTTATTTATCATATTTCTTTGCACAACATTAATGAATAAGCATAAAACATTTATTTATGAAGTTCTGCACAATCTCTCACCCTCCCTCCTTCCTTCTATGCATCTGTTCTGTAGCTCATCAGAACTAGCTGCAATTTCCATCAGTGTGTTCACAGATATCTACCCTAGAAAAGATAATGTAGATACAAAATCTGTATGCCGGAATTTTGGAGGAGGAGGTGGGAAATTTTTGGTTTGTTTGTTATTTTTTGGATTTTTTATTTTGCCATCTTCATGAAGTCAGTCTGGATGTCTGTGTAAAATGCTCATAACTGAAATTTAAGGTTTTTTTTATTAGACCTTAATGGCATATATTATGCTTGGATTTTTTGACTAATTATGTCTCTTGGAATTAATATTGAAAATATTAATTTTAAAATATTTTCTATAGATATTCTACACACAGATTTAAAATATTTAAAGATGTTTCTAAAATTAAAAATCTTTCTATTTTAGGTCCTCAAGTGATATAACATCCACGGCTGCTGTTTCTAACACCCTTGTGCTCCCACCAGTAGGTGGGAAGTAGTGGGAAGAAGACACAGAAATTAATTTCCTTTTTCAGTGACAGGCTGGTCAGCTACGGGGACTTCACTCAGTAGTTTCAGCTGTAGGATACAGAAGTGCATCTCACTTGTGGAAAAGGACTCCCATCCTATCCACCTCCTACCTCCACTTCAAGCCAGATGTTTTTTCCTGTGGGAAGGAATACTCACAGAGACTGGAGCCTCTCTGCAGCACAGAGCACACTTTAGGTGTCACCATGGGAAGTCTGCAGCAGGGGAGCATTTTCCTGTGTATAAAGAGACTGATCCATTCTCTTTAGGAGAACTACAGAGCATCAGTACATGCAAAAATGAATGTTGTTAAAAAATGAATGTTGTTAAAATATCAAAAAGCTACTTCAAGCTCCCTTATATTTATATTATATTATAATCACTGTGATTATTATAATTTAGGGCTGTATTAGCACCTAAAGACTCCGGTTCCTTGTTGCAGAAATTGTTTAGATATAAGGTGAGTGAAGGGTTCAGCTACTGGCAGAGAAGTGAAATATTTTCCAGTGTGTTACAAAAGATAACATGCTAGATTTTGCTCCTAGGACTGGACAACCCTGCAATGTTTGGCAAGTGACTTTATCACCTTGTGTCTGTTTCCTATTCACAGATTTGGGCTGTGAGTATGTAATGACATGTTACAGTGTTTTCAGATTTGCAGGTGCAAGGAGCTATTAAATAAAATAAATAAATAAAATTAAAAAAAAAAAAGGAAATTAGGAAACAGTGTTGGCAAATGTAAAAACATTAAAAAAAACATCTGTGAAGATTCTGGAAGTATGAAAGGTCAATCTGTTCCCTAGCCATGCATTCAATTTTATTTTTATTTTTTATGAGAACAGTAAAGTAAAATCTTATATAATCCACCAAATGAATCATCCATGGGAAAGAGAACACTGCCAGAAAAACTAATTCAGTGATGATGAATTTGAGAAGGTAGATAAATGGTCAAATTTTCAAATCCTGACAACTTTATCCCCCAGAAAGGGTATGACTCTTTTTTTTGGGACATTTTCTAACTTTTATTCATTCTGTACTACAGATATGATTCCTGAAAGTCCCTCAAATAAAACTTCTATTTATACTGGACTTGAACTCCTTCCTTATTCTGCCAGAAACCTTTAAGGTTTAAAAATCTTTGAAAGTAAGAGATTAATGATAACTTTTAGCTACATCAAACTTAAGTGAGTGAAATACAGCAATTAAAATCAGAATTTTGTTAAACTGTTGGTTTTTGCAGATCTCTACTCTCTTTATTCTTTAAAGAATAATGAAAATACCTCCTAAAGAAGGCAGGAAAGCTGCAATTTTCTGCATATTCTTAGTTTCACTGAGAGATATGGAAGAAAAAATGAAAATTAATGGAAAACCAGAACAGTCACATGCTGGCTACTATGTGGGAGCACACAGAGTAATCAAGGAGCATTAAGGGGATATCAATCTGTGCTGAGTTTGGGATGACTGATTTGGATGCTATTCCAATAGCACTGCAGCCATTGGAATTTTTCAGCAAATAGGACAAAATGTGACACCTGCAGCTTCACTCCTGTGTCTGTGTAACAGCTCAGCCAGGGTCTGAGGTCTCACTGTGCTGCAGGGAAGGCAGAGAAAGGATGTTCCATGCCTGGGACATGAATTGCACCAGGCAACTGAAAATGCTGCTTTGTTCTGAAGTTTTCAACATTTCCAAAACTTTGCACAAATTAATAACCTTCTGTTGGGCTTGTCAGGCTTGTTCAGACTGCTACACTCTGACACTGTTGTGCTTGTGTGTGACACTGCCAGGCCCCTTCCCAGCTGCATTTTGAAGACACCACCCCAAGTGCCGAATGGAGAAGTCCCATCTCTGGCTGTGCTGTGCCTGGGTTGCTGCAGCATTCAGTGATGGAGACCTTGCACTCAGCAGATCACTGTTCTTGCAGTGCTGCAGCCCAGAGTCTGTCACAAGGCCTGAGACAGCTCCAGGAAAAGGTGTTTTACTAGCACGAGACCCATTCCGTGTTAACATAATCATATTCCAGTGTTAGGGCAGCCTTAGCCAGTAGGAGTTAAGGAATATCCGCAGTTTGCTTCATTACACAGTGCAAATAAAGCCCCCGTGGCTCTCATCTTCCCTCTCTTCCTTCTAATTATGAAGGCTGAAACAATAGCTTCAACATTCGAATTGAGAGCTTCAAAGCAGGGTGACAGCGATGCACTTAAATGGGCAGTCAATCATGCTATGCTTTTGTAAAGAGAAAGGCAAATAACCCTGTCGTGCAGCAGGTTCTCACTGATAGATGGGGTGAGGTGGAGACACCTCTGAAGGCGGGTTATGTGCAAGTAACTACTAAAGTTTACAGGAACACCATGGATATATTCCGTGTTTGTCTAAATAGACTTCGGAGCAGATCGACGTGCAGCATCATAATACCTAGATTAAAAATACCTTACATACTTGAATATAAATATTACTTAAATCTAGCAAACTTAGTGCAATAAATTAATTTTTCTCAAGGGATTTAATTTTACAGTTCAAAACTGAAGGAGTCCAGTCTCACCATGTCTGTGTGTGTCATGATTTCCCTTGCGCAGTTGGAGAAATGAACAGTGAAACAAAATGAATGACTTGTTTCAGATCATGCAGGATTTTATAACTAAGCTATGATTATTTGGTTTTATGATTCTACAGCAAAACCATATAAGTACCAACTACTGCCCCTGGAGTTGCTCTGATTGTCATTCTTTGAACGATTTACATTCTCAATCAGATTAAACATACGTTAAACTACTGCCCAGCTACAAATCAAACCTGTAGCACTGAAATGGGCTATGTTAATTTTTAATACTACTCCATAGACTACTCTGACTTTACACCAAGGATAATTTGATGCACCTCTTGGCCTCCAGTGAGTTTAACATTTTATGGGAAAGATAATATACTGTGTTTATTCCCAGTCCCCAATAATACCAGTTTCCATTGTCACTCTTCCTTAACAGCCCAAAGGTACATCTGTGGTTTTCTGTCCCATCTTTTATAACCTCACCTTTTAAAACCCTGTGACAGTAGATCTCTGACTAGTTTAAACACTTCTCAATTACATTGTGAAGCTGAGCAGCTCATTCATAGCTATTCTTATCCTTCCTTATTTCTTCATCATTCATCATTTAAAAGGCTGTTTCTCAGTTAATCCTCTGTGTTCTTTTGTTTCCAGTTGTGAATATTCATTTGGCTCAGTAAGGAGACAAATGTGGATTATCCTTTAAATGGTGCCTCAAGGTTAAATTGGTTGAGAAAATAAAGGATTCCAAAAACCAACCAAAGAGTGCTTTTCCAAACCCTGGCCTTCACATGCTTGTCTCTTGATGGCACTATAAATATGAGACACGATCCAGAGGAGATTGAGAAGCTTTTCTGATATGGTAGTCCCTCTTCCACTGCTATGCTTTTTCATAGGAAATGAAAAGCCCTTTTTTTTTTTCTGAGATGAGAAAAATACAGCTAACAATGTTGACTCTGGACTGATCACGATCAGCATTCCTAGTTAATATCCCACCAAGGTGAGAAAAAACAGTTTGCACTTTCAGGAACTACGCTGTCTTCAGAAAAAGGCTGCCCTTGAAATAGAATGACCTCAACTGTAGCAATTCACTCTCAGCTCAGCCTCTGAATGCCACCTTAGCAAGTAGGAGAATCTAAAATGAGCAGTTTCCTTTTCTTGTTGTTTTTAATAACTTCTGAAAGACTTCTGAAAGTCTCAAGTTTAGTGTGTTATTGCCAACTGGCAGAGATCCTTTCTCTGAAGATTTTTTTTTTCCTTACATATTAATCTTTGCTGTGTAGAGAAGAGAGTTAAAATGCAGAGATTGTGGATTCTCCTTCCACCACAACAGTCAGTTTCTTTTTATGAACAAGTAGCATGAGACTAGATTCTTGCTAAGCTTCAGATGGCACCTCTTCCACGAAGGAAAACCCCAGCCTTTATGTCTTTATTTTTTTTTCTTTAATTTTTCTTTGGGTGATGGCATTGTTGCTTTAATGTGTCACTATATCAATTGTTGGAGATGTGACAAGTAGATAAGGTTTATACATGGCCATCAACAGTTCCGTGCTAAATAAATTAGGCACAGACAAAGAAGGAATTGTAGCTCTGGACACAACGTCCATTCTCTGAGACCACACTCGATGAAGCATTATAAAACATACTGTAAAGGAGAGTTTTGCTTCAGGGACAGTGTTTTGCTTACTCTGTCTTTTTATTAAGTAGGGAGAGATGAAACATTATTTTTCAGGCAGAAGTTTGTGTGAAGAAGATCAAGAAGTCTTTCATCTAATGTTTTTTTACTGTTGGGTTTTTTAATTCATCATCTATTTTTTGTGGCACTCGATTTTCTCAAACGCATGAAGGAAAAGAACACTCGGGAAGTATCAAAGCCACTGCCTTTTTCTTATCTCTCTGCATTTCATTCTGTTTCCTCTGTCTTTAATCCCTGGGTAGTGGGGGAGAAGCTGTGCACAGGACATTGTCAGGAATAGAGAATGGAGGTAAATTGTACCTTTGCCTACCCCTATGAAGATTGTTGACAAAGTCTATTTCCAAGAATCCTACGTAGTTCTTTTTTGCTTGAAAGGATACATTATTCATATATTCCCACTCCTGTGGTATGTGCTGTTGGACATTGAAGAGGACTTTTTATAACTCAGTGAGGAAGGTTTATTACTTTGAAGGCATTTTGCTAGTTGAATTTCACTCCTCCATTCCCCTTCATTCCTCTCCTGCTTGGAACTTTTACCTTTTTTGTCCAGCTGATGTAGTTCTATAAAATAAATGACTTCAGACATATCTAAGTGTACCAAAGTGAGACTGCAGCAGAAGAGGGAGATTTACTTCCACAACCCTGCACCAGATCTGA
Source organism: Peucedramus taeniatus (assembly GCA_013400575.1). Taxonomy (NCBI): domain Eukaryota; kingdom Metazoa; phylum Chordata; class Aves; order Passeriformes; family Fringillidae; genus Peucedramus; species Peucedramus taeniatus. Next base: position 16,114 of record WBNO01026538.1, on the reverse strand, counting down.
ATTAAAAAGCTGGGGGGAGACACCCATAGACACCAGTTCACTAATCCAAGTCAAATAAAAAGTGCTAAGGTATGAAGTGCTATACATGAAGGTATATAGTAAGACATAAAAAAATAAGTGCCACGAGTTTTTTTAATCTCATCCCATGGTAAGAGGTTTTGGTTCCAAGTTTTGGCCATGTGTATGTCACCATTTGTCTAAGCCTTCTGAAACCAGAGTAAGGATGGGGAATTCTACAGCCTGCAGCACTCCTAGAAACATAACAAATCCTGTTTTAAGTTAGGTTTGCTAACCACTAGGCTACATAATTCCATAGCCTCTTTTGTTATATAGTCCATAGTCTCTTTTGTTATATATAACCAACACTACTGATAAAAGAAGGACTTCTTATTTTATTTATGCTTGTAATTACGTACATGTTTATATATAATTTTATCTATATACAATAATGATAAATATACAGGTAATGGTTGCTTCCTCTTTCTTTTACATTTATGATCCTTTTCTATTACTGCATTTTTTATGTACTTGAAATGAACTTACAGTAGAAGATAAAATTAAAACCTGCAGCTGAGTACTGAAATCAAGAAAAGCTAAGTAAGTGCTCTGATACTTCAATCACTCTTGCACAGAACTCCTGTGCTCTATTTATTCTTGCTGATCTCTTCAGGGCTTAATCCCCTCCCTCTTGTTGCCAGCATGAGTGAGGGTGGTAATGTCACCTGTGTGGACATTTGAGGTAGAACAGGATTTGAAAAGGTCATTGTGTTTAATTTGCACCATGAACACCAGCTCCATGGAAACCCTTTCATACCATGAGAAGAAAGGCATCTCAGATAAGAGAAATGAGATGAATGTGAGGATGATCCATTTTTCACCAGATCCTGTTCTTTAACATTGTGGGCAAAAGTACTTGCTAGTGCTTCAGCTGCACTATTATTCCTATTCTTTAGGACTTCCCATCTCTTTGTGTGGGAGAAAATCCCACTGGTCCCAACCAGATTAGAAGCCTGAAATTCACTGTGGCTTGGGTGCTTCAGCAATGAAAGAAAACAATACACAGTGCCATGCTTACCTTCTGAGTAATATGGGCACAGAAGTGAAAACATTCTGCACCCTGGTCTGGAGGCTGTTGCATTTCTGAGCTAATTGCTTCACTGTGAATTTAGTAAGCTACACAAATCACTTCTGAGTGAAAAACATGTAAATTCACCTGTATATCTGTGTAGTGGCTTCATCTATACAAAATTGCTGAAAAAAATTACTCTGCCTCGGAGGCTCAGAGACCATATCTACTGATAAAGCTCAGGGAAATACAAACTTTGTGTATTTCAACAAGTGGAACTATTTTCTGTCCTTTTTTTAAAGTGACTTATAAAATCTTCCTCCACATTTGGAAGTGGAAGCAGTCTCACTGGATCAGCAAAATTCAATTGGCTTAATCTAGGCATACTGTGTAGTTAACAATGCAAGAGAAACCCTTTATTTAAAATAATTATTTGGAAGGTCGAAGACAGATTTAATATCAACAAATTGCATGTCCTTTCTTTTTGTTGTAGCTTTTATGAATCTGAATGAAGCATTTCTTAGGTCTTTGAGACTTGTATCTGAAACTGTAATATATGTCTTGCTTCCAGTGTGACCTTTAAGGTTTTATTTTTTTGATAGGCTGCTGTTCACAGCAGGGAAAAATGGCAGGAGGAGATTTCTTTATGGCAGAATAAAAATGTGTTTACCTAAAGAAAAAGCATTACAGAGCATAGACTTTTATTTCTTTTAAAATGACAGGAAATGAGAAAAGGCTTCTCAAAGAGATTTTGAGGAACTTGGTTCACTACCTGTAGCAGATCACATCAATGCTTGGGGTTAATTTACTCATTTCATTCCTTGAGAGAGATGTATTAATATATATTTACCCTTCAGGAAGGATATTAAACTCAGGGTTGTTGAAACACTAACTTTTCTTCTTCAGTGCTAGCAATGGACTAACACTACAATTTGATTTAGCCAGAATAGTATTCTATGGGTCTTTGTCTCCTTGAACTGGCTGGGAGAGTTAATTTGGGAAAGGATTATAGGCCAGGAGTCACCACGTGGTTGTGCTGCATTACACATTTAATATGGTGTTTTTGGAGGTCCAAGTTAATCTTCACTTTGCTCATTTCTGTGAGGAATCATGGCAGAAGAAAGACTGCTGTAGAAGCAGAAAGAGGTAATATGGTTTAGCATTGGCCTATCCATTTCAACTTTATTTTCGTTAAGGGGGACTGTGATACCATGCATCAGATCTTTCTGTAACCACACGTCACCCTCTAAGTGGGAATTACAGTGTTGTTCCCATGCACCTCGATGTTCAGCAGAGTGCTTCAGGCAATGGAATGAGAGATACAAGATCTCTTTGAAAAAATTTGTTGCCTGCAACCCTGGCAAGGTTTAGGAAAATGTAGCTGGGGTTCAGATTTCACATGGAATTTACCATTTAAACTTACTGATCTGGTCAATAATGTGCTGAGGAGAAGACTGAAAATGTGAGTGTTATTTCCAGACTTGTCCTTGGTTTTTTGGCTGACTTTGGTCATTTTTTCTTGAGCTTATTTCTTTGTCATTTCTTTGCTATTGAAACATGAATGATGATTCCTATCACTATCCCTATCCACTATCTGGTGAAGCCTGTGTATTAAAATAAATACACATTCTAAAATAATGAACAGGTTTAAAAAGCTGCATTTTCAGCCCAGTGTATATTGTTCTTAAGTTACTTGTATATTTCTCCACACACCTGGTATGATGAGTTGCTGACCATCTCCATCACTGAGCAGCACATTTTCTGTGTGTACTGAAATGGGCAGCATTGGAGAGAGTGCTGCAGTCCAGCACCCATCAAGAGGAGAGCAGAGCACTCATCGAGCAGCAACGTCAGCAAGTTTCCTGTCGTGCAAACTTGGAGCCCCCAGGGATGTTCAGAATCACTGCCTATTAAATTCTGGACAGGGAGAATTAGTGGGGTCACAGTGAGGAAAACAACATGCAGCCCAAGGTTCATATGAAAAGAGATAAGAGACGTTTGTTGCTGCTTTTCAGAAACTTGCACGACAGCCAGTTGGTGGTATTTTTAGTAACTTAGAATTATGCCTGTTATCTATGGAAGTCCACAAAACACAACTTTCAGTAAATGAGTTTCAAATACCTCATACTCAGCAGGGAAAGTGTAACTGCCGAAGTAGTTATTTAAAGTTACTGAAAACACACTGGGTGTGGATAAATACTCCAAGATGATGTAAATTTTTAATATTCCTTGTTCTACCCTATGTGTCTGCTTTAATTTACTACCTTAATTTAGCTATGTTAAATTACTGAGCTATGTAACAGGAGTCTTTAAAGTACAGCTTCTAAATTTACAGAATACTGCATCCTGTTTGCAGTTTTCTAACAAACGTCCAGGAGCATCTCAAATTACAATGACTTTGTGGCAGTTCAGCTGCCTCTTTTTATACTGCCCTCCTGCAAAGTTTCAAAACAGATAACTCTGCTATGTCTAAATTTTAAATATCAAGTTTTTTCTTTATTGACAGAAAATGCATTAAGATTTTTAGCATCCATTATTAAATAAAATAAAAAGAAGAATTAACTTCAATTAATCTTACTATGTATGGAAATAGTACAATGAATGGAAAAACTAGTGCTTAGAAACATTTGGGATTTGACCCTCCACAGAAAATTTCAGGGAGGATTTCGGCTCTATTTATGCTCACTGAATTCAAAGATGAGACTTTATATCCTTTACATTGAAGGATAGCTATAGAATCAATATCCAATATAGTAAATACTCAGTGAAGCAATTTCAGTTTCATCCTTTCCACAGAGGTTTCATACAGAAATAGTATCAATATTTAAAGGTAAAACATAGAGAAGGAAAAATGCAGTGAAAACTCTACCCCTTGAGATATTTAAACCCAAATGGTAAATATTATAAATATTCCATGGCAGGGAGATATTGGGAGATACAGGATGCAAATGTAGTTTGCCTTGACAGTGGGCAGTGTTACTTACCTTCATGTTCATATTTTACAAAGTTCTCAAGCGAGAATGGTTTTCTATATACACAGACTCTGAAATGTATACTCAAATTTTGATTTAAATCTTCCATTCACCCATGAGCCCTGTTTCTAAAAATGTTGGTTTCCTCATGAATAGACATGGTGAAGGAAGGTACATGTGAACTTGAGATACCACAGCAAGTTCAAATCTGAAATTATATCACCCACATTTTATTATTCAGAAATCATTCATAGCCAAGGAACCTGACAAGAGTTCATTATATTTAATGTTTAAATTTTAGCTTCTCTGCACAGCATAACATGGCTCTCCACATGTCATAACAACCACTATCAACCACAAAACCACTTTTTCCCAGAATCTTTTAAAGGTACAGCTGCCTACATCTTTCCTTGACAGTTAATAATAACAACAGCAATAAACTATAAAAAGAGAGCAAATATTTTGCACACATAAACACATAAACATTGCTCACTAATTTATCTGCCCTCTATGCATACTGTTAAGGTTACCAGTGTTATTTCATAGGCCTGTCTTCTTTTGAGAGTGCTTTTATCAGACAATGACAAATCCATTTGTTCTGGTTGTATCATGCTCTGATGCTCAGCCATCTCAATCCACTGTAGTTGCTGTCTGAGACCTTCTTGGGGGGAAAAACCTGAGGCACAGCAAAATAACTCAAATGTAGAAATTTTGTTTATCTCTCTTTTCCTGGAGATGTGGAGAAGGCTGTCACCCTTCTGTTCATTGTCTGTGTCTGAAGTGATATTCCCATGTGACTGGAGGCATCTTAGGATACCACTGTAGTTTAAAATATACTGCTCTCCACTGGAGACATGCATCCTACTATTTCCCCTGCATGTCTTACTCCTACCCCTCATTTTACATTCCTTATTTTACCTTTTCATAAATTTAAAGCTCTCCAGAAGGTGTACCATCAATTTCTAAGACTTTTGGCTACTTGCAGACTAAATAAAATACAAACAGGTCTCAATTCCAGATTCAGTGGTGCTGCCCCATAATTTAACATTTTTAAATATGGCTCTGAGTTTGATTTTAAATTACTTAACAAGGCTTTTCTTTGGAGCTATTTTCTACTGAGTAATTAGAAATTCAAATATTGGAGATACTGCCATGTGCTTTAACTTTCAGACCAAAGTCCATTTAGGTAGGTAGCATACTCTTCTCCTCAGGTTCCCTAACTCAAACTTGGAAGGCTCTGCATTTTAGGTATGTATTAAGCTCATCCACCAAATCAATGATTCAAGAATATGGTTCTATCTTGCCCTATAAACTCATTAGGAATTGTGTGGGGAAGTAGTGGCAGAAATGGAGGCACCTGTGGATGTGTGAACACTGATAGTCTCTCAGGCCCTAAAGTGGATTAGGGAGGATGATTTTGGTTGTCTCTCTCAGAAATGAAGATATACAAGTTCCACCAGAGTTGCACTTTTGCCCATTAAGTGCAATTTTGGATCACTCCCTCAGTATCAACTTTCCTTAACTGGAGGAAGATTTGAACAAAAGCTGACTTTTAGAAAAGCCTTTAAAAGGCTCAGTTCTTCATCTATCTCACAGTGTTTCTTGACCTTAACTGTGAAACAAACAGTACACACAAAAAAAAAAAAAAATGTATATGAAGCGTAGGATGGTTTTGGTGTTTGTTTAGAGGTTTTTGGGTTGGTTGCTTTTGTTGTTGTTGTTGTTTTTCTTTGTTCTCTGTGTTTATTTTGTTTTGTTTTGTTTTCTTGTTTTTAAGTTGTAAAAAATATCATTTGGTAAACATTCTGATACACTGCTCTGTGTGTTTAATTTAATCTTTGCTCTTGCTGGGAATGGAATCACAGTGAAGATCTTTATTATGCTTTAATGTTTGGTAAAAAGAGGGCCTTGCTACACCTGTGTTGCAAGCACTATACAAGTTATAAAAGGAATAATGCTTTTTAAAATCACGTGATACCAAATGTATAATTTTGAAAAAAACATATGTGTTTCTTCCTTACAAAAACTCTTAGGCATCAGCAAAATATACTGTCTATTGCAACAGTCCACACTCTTAGGAATTAAAATGTTACATGTATGGAACAGGAAATCACTACTGTGGGATTCTCTAACATATTATGATATTAGATAAGTCACCACAGAACAGAAAAGTGCTGGCACCTGTAAATGCAAAAACAACCCTCTTTTTTTCTTATTTCTATGACTCAGAAGACTTGAAAATTTCTAGTTCTTTCTTTTCTGTGCCAATGGTGGAATATATTTACCATATATTTACCTTTCTTATATTTGTAAGAAGCAGAAAGAAAAAATCCATCAGTTTTTAATGACATTAAAACTATTAAGACCCAAAACTACTTAGGAGATAGGTGCTGAAAGTACATAATTTCTTCAAGATCTTGATCTTTATACACTAAACTACCAATTCTGGCTTCCTTAGAAGACATAAATACCAAACTATTCATGTATTTCCTCATTACTTCAAGAGGAATGATGTTTCAGAGTTTAGTTTACAAAATACAGCTGGAGTTGGCATTACAGTTGGGAAACACTCAGCACCACAGCTCACAAAGGGCATTTCTTGGGTTCAGCTCTGGGGCTGTGTTGGTGCATGGGTGAGTGTCCATGCATTGTGTTTGCTTTCATTCTGCTTGGAGACAGTAAATGCAAAGTGACTTTTGATTTCTCACAAGTGCTGTTGAAATCACCGTAAGAGCTGCAAAGTACATTCTGTGAGTCACATGTGACTTCTTTGAAAGTTTTTTCTGTCTGTAATGTTATATTCTCGAGAAAAATTGCTACTTTCTTTTTTTTTTTCTTTTTTTTTGTTTGCCATTTTTTTTCTTCTGTGGAAACAAAACAAAGCTCTTGGCAAGGCACCCTGCACTTACAGCCCTCTTCCTTCTCCTTTGTGAGGTGTGATGTCACCACTTGGCACTGGGAAAGGCATTGTCTCGCTGAGACTCCCATAAATGGCCTTTCTGTGCTCCTGATTTACATGTTAAGAAATCGGATGGGAATTGCTCGCTGTGGTGACTCCCACTTTCCTTTCAGTTAAACATGATTTGGTAGTAAATATCCACAGGATACATTGTTATTCATGGTACATCCTGCCTACCACCTAAGCACTATTTTTTTTTCCTTCTGTTTTTTGGAACTCTCAATTTGAACGGAACTTGCAAAATAAAGCTCTTCTTCCCTTCTCCCCCCTCTCCTTCCAAACATTACAAATGTTGGCTCTGATATTTGAACATTTCAATCCTAGAACAAAGGCAACTTGTTTCTTTATTTCAGAAGTAAACTCATAATGGTGGCACACTTCCAGAATGGTGTACTATTCCTTACAGAGTTGTATTTACTATGCCTTTGACAAGTCACGGCAAAGCTATTCTATTTTGAAACTGCTCAGGATTGATTCATTTTATAATGAAGCATTCCCTTCTGGATTGCAAATATGAGTGGGGTTAAATTAGAAGATAAAGGAGGTTTTGTGATTAAAGAGCTCCCCACAGTCTTCTCTTAGTCTTTGGCAAATAACTTTATCTGAGTTTTTCACCTGTAAAATGAGGAGAATATTTCTCTGTGCTTTCGGTTTGAGTTTTGTTGCTTTTTTGTTTGGGTTTGTTTTTGTGTTGTTGGGGGTTTTTAAGTGATTTGAAGATTTTAGCAGCTGAGGCTCCATGTATGTACAAGAACTACCCCAGTGGATTCCTGATCTCAGGTTAGCCCTCCATGAGCCATTTCGATAAAATAGCTAATAATAATTAAATCCCAAATCCCAAAGAACTTCGAGATTAGCAGAAGTTCATCTCTCATTTGAAGCATTTTCCTCTCTCACAGAGTAAGCACACTGTAAACAATGGCAAAATGTCCTCTGACTTTCCAAAAGTGTTTACTACTCACCAGTGAGCCACATCATTTGGAGCAGTACTTAGATCTGTATTCAGGGTTCAGGCAGTCCTCAGCTGCAGTAAAAAGCTTGAATATATGATTTCTTCTTTTAAGCTTTTAAAATTATGTCTATGATGAACATTTGCCATCTGTATTTCCTAGAATGTGATAGGCAGGATCCTTGGTGGATGCAAGTCAATGCTGCTCTGATTTACACCCTATTAGGTTTGGCTCTGTGCCTGTTAAATAAAAAGGGAGCTCAGATATTGTTGTAAGTACCGCTGTGAGCTATTTTTACTTAGTCAACCAAGAAAAAATATCACCATCTTAAATAAAGAGAGTTTTAACAAGTCCTGAGTAGGTACTCCAGGGCTGTGAAAAATCTGTTTCTTCTCAGTGAGCATCTGGAACCCCCAGTGGAGCTCTGGCCTGTTCCCATACGCTTTTCTTCCAGCAATAACACCAGAGAGTGGCAGTTTCCCATCAGCTCCATGGAGCAGAACTGTAACCTCAGGAAGGAGTGAATAAACATCATTGCCAAGCAGCAGATCCTGAGGAGAAGGGTGAAATTTCACGTGTTTAGCTCATGTGGAGAAAGGAATGTTGACCAAGTTCATTCGAATGATTGGGAAAATATCCTGGGCTTCACTAAAATTACTTTCTCCTTCTGAGGGCTTGACAGCCACTTTCTGTTTCATGACAGCAGCATTTTTCAGCAACAAAACTGCCAAAAAGTGCTGAAGCAACCTTTATGGAAAGAATTATTAAGCAACTGCCTTATAATGAGCTAAACAAAAGAGACAATTTTTTAGACACACTTTACATTGTGGGTACAGGATAAGACTGTAATTTGTGTTTTATCAGACAGCCTCTGTGTCTAAATGTGATGCCAATTTAATATTCAAAAGCCTATTTAGTGTTTTGAGAGCAAGAACTTAATATCCTTTACAATTATGAAAATCCAACTAATGCAGCTAAATATTATTTAATTAATTTCACAAAGCAAGAGATATTAGTGCATAGAACAATGTATCTTCTAGCACATAATGCATGTTTCCAAGTGGGACCTCTGAAAGAACACAAATTAACTCCTCTGGAATTTGTAGTGAAAAAAATTTTAAGACAACTAAGAGAAAAATATAGAGACAGTAACCAGTGAAAGAAAGGGAGAGAGAGAACAGATATGGTAGAAAAGGTTATATATAGTATGGAAAATAAGTTACAAGGATTTGAAAACATCTGGAATACATTTCTGGAATGTCTCTGAAAAACAAAGCAAACCACAGGAGGAAAGTCACACTAAGAATTACTCAATTCTTTTCTTCCCTTCCTTTTTATAAAGGAGGGGATGCAAAAAATGTTTGATGTTAATGGAAAAAATTTCTTCCAGTATATGTGTTCTGCCTCCATAGGCTCAACTGAGTAAGCACAAACCTAATTTTAAACCTTTCAACAGCTCCTTAAAAGTCATTTGGATTATTCTTATGTTAGAATTAGGGATATAAAAGGACCTGAGTGAAAACCTCTTTCCTGTGTTTTTGATGAGCTTTGGAATAGGCTGGCTCCAAGTGCCTTACTTTCCATGTCTTACACCTTGAAATCCACAGATTTAAAAGTGTCATTTTCTAACTGAACAAGAGCTATATTAAGACCAGTGTTGGTCCAAAGTCCAGTGAAACACACTTTTGTCCTTGTTCAGCCTCAGTAGGCAAAAAGTTTTAAGAGTGGAGTGGTTAGCAAAAACAAAAAAGTTTACAAGGTACCACTTAAAATAAAAACCAGCTTCTATGGATGGATGAAGCACCCAAAAGTAAAGATTTTCTTATTTGCAAATGTGATACAGGTGACACATGTCATGCTTCATTTTGCAGGTGTACTTCCTGGTGTTCAGAATTTAACTGCTGCTGCTCAGACACGTATCTATCCTTATGCAAAAGCAGCAATTCTGGCGTTAGTCAGAAGTCAAGGTTTTTATCTGAAACAAGAACTTGAACCTCCTCTATCCCACTATTGTAAGAAAAAAAAAAAAAAAAACAAAAAAAACGCAGTGTTATTCAGAGAGAGNTGCATGAATTTATGTCATGAGAAAGGGATCAGGCCCAATATTTATGAAGTCTTCCAAGCTGGAATGTTTGTAAAATACTGTGAATTCTGGACCTGAAACCAGCTGATGTGTTCCAAAGACAGTCAGTTAGTTCTGAAAAACAAACAAAAGTAGTGCAAAAGTAACACTCTAGGGATCTTTGGATCTTCTCACTTCCCACGCTCTGTTATTCCCAACCCAATTCCCTCATGGAATTGTTCAGCTCTCGTGATCCCTTAGAAATAAGGATGTTCTGTAATCAGCACCAGGAAAGGGTTATCTTTGTGGCCATGCTTGCTAAGGTCATATTTTAGTTTCAGCCAACCTGAAAACAGGGATCTGAAGTCTAAAGATTGTAACTGACCTTCGTGGTGATCCTATCCCATTATCTGGGGTCTCCCCTTTTTTGTAAAAAGAGGAGGAATTCTTCGCTGCGTCTGACTTTCGCACTCTTCCCCACTAACTGCCTCAGGATTACTGTCCAAAAGAAAAAAAATGTTCTGCTTTTCAGACAATAACATGATTAACCAAGATTTCCTTTTTTCTTTGAAAATAAAAATTTTATTCTTTAATACTCTAAAACAGGACTCTAACAGGTGGAAATAACCACCTTCCCTGAAACATGTTTTATTATAAGGTTTTCAGGCCTTAAGAGAATCCAGAACTTACACTTGTGTGGATTCCATATAAGCATAGATAATTACTATGGAAATGATGATATCACTTCTGCACAAAGTTTGACCCTCAGAAACTTCTCCCCAAAAAAAACCCAACAAATGGAGGGTTATGGATTGATTCCCTATTCCCTGTCCAAACTGCCTGAATGATGAAACAACAGTCTCTTCTGAAGGACTGAGAATGACAAGCTGATTTATTGTGATCTCAGCAAATGTGCAAAAGACAAATCAGATTTTCTTGGCCAGAAAGAGGCAAAAAGTTTTAGTATCTTGTGGTTAGAGTTCTCACAGGAAAATCTCAGTAACTCAAATGTCATTGTCCTGTACATTAAGCTGAAACTGCATACAATTTATAATGAGATGCTTTGTTGCCAGCTGTAACCCAAATGAAGATATTTCTTTTAAGTTCTTTATTAGTATCTTTTTTTTCAAAGTTGTCAGAAGATAAGCTATTGCACACTTTCTATTAGATCTTATTGTGACAGTACATCATTAAATACATCAAGAATTAATCATAACTCTACAATATTTAATTAATTATTTTCCTTTTATAATCTTTATGTATTTTATTCACTATCTGAGCTTGACCATAGCAGTTAAATAGGTGCAGTGTAGTTTTATCCAAATTGACAATTCTCATTATGGACTCTTTTGCCTAAGATTTTTGGTGATGTATATTTAAAAGAGACAAGTAGGCAGAATAATGTACTCAGGAAAATCCTACTTGAAAAGCAATTTTAATTTGCATTATTGATAGACAAAAAAAAATTCAAAAGGTTTAATGGAGTTTAATAAGCAGGTCTTGGGATTGTAGCATATTCCCAATAGCTTCTGTCTATTATCTCAGCATTATAGTAATCCTAGGAGTCTGTCAGTAAAAATGTGTGAGCTTTTCCTACCTGCTGCCTCTCTGACTTTTTCATCCGGTTCTTTTCTATTGCCTTTGGAAGAAATAGCAGCTTCTCAACTTTCCTCTGAGTCACCGAGTCCCACTGTGCATCCTGCTTCAAACTACAAAACATAATGACAATGGGCATGAAAATCTCTTTTTCATATCCATTTGCCAGGTGCAGTTATTGCATGATGAGCATGAAATACCAGGGGAATCTTCCTATAAAGTGGATATTGAACGAACAACAAGCCTAGATGGCAAAATTACAATTCTAACACTCCTGCCCTTTCTGCACATTAACTAAATTATTTCTTTTTCTGGTCTGCTACAGAGTGGGTGATTATGTGTTGCAATGAAATGCTGTATTGAAAAATGCAATCTTCATGTCATTCATGTCAAATCACAATCAATTGGGACAATCCTTAATTCTGATGATTTTTTTGTTATTGGCAAGTGGAGTAGAAGTATGATTTAACTTTATGGCTGGTTGACCAATCGGTCAATTCCATGATAGCCTAGATTGCTTATGATTTCTTCCAGTGGCATTTGTGTTAATATTTCTCCTACCTTTACTTATATTTTTTAAGAAAATAACACATTTAAAGTAGAAAATTGTGAGTGTACTTTTACTGGATTATTTAAGAAGCAAATTCAGTTTGCAAAATTAGTGAAAATAGACATTTATATCTGTTATATTTTGAATCACCAAAAGACATAAGAACAGAATGGTCTCCATGGGCTAACAAAATTTCTGTGGAAAATGGTTTCCTTTCAGGGAATAGTGACTACAGAATTTTTATTTATTTGGAAATGAATTTTTTAAAAATTCTTTTCAATAAGTATGGCAAGTGATGGAAATATGGGCTATTTTTTAAGAAATTAATTATTTCAGAAGTGTCTGTAGTATGTACGGAACTGTAATTGTACCAGATTTTCATTCCCCTCTCTGAATTGTACACTATGGAAGAATGTATTAACAATACTGTCTCAGCTGGGGGAAAATGCTGTGATACATTTTAGGATGTGTCATCTGACAGGAGAATATAGTCATGGCATTAACAACACACAACTCTTTTAAACTAAACAGACTAAAAATTCTTAATTTTCAGCTGAAAATTATGAGCCTTTTTTCCCTTTTAAATTAATTATGTTTTTATTAATATTTTCACTAAGGATAAATGAAAGAAACAGCTACCTTGAAGCCAAATGAAAATTCCTGACAAGTCTTTCTTCAGTATTTGGATGCTATTATCCACTCCAAAGCTCAATGAATTGAAGAGACAGACATGCTGCAGTTGTCATTTTAATCAGCAATAGTGGTGTAGAGCTGGTGGCAGTACATATTAGACTGAAAATGAATCACACAGTAGAAAAATGTCAACGAGACAAGCTGAGGTCTACAGGAGGACTGACTTTTATTTATCTGTAATATGAATTTCACATCATCATTCAGGTTTTACAATTAAACGAAGAAAACAAGACTTCAGCTTAACTTGAGGTTAATGGGAGCAATGTCTTATACTGAGGACAGCTGAGCCAATATTTTCCTAGGTAACTATGTTATCAATGTTAATGATGTTAATCACATTTTGGCAAACATTGCAGTAAAAATTAGCCAAGAAAGAGGCACTGATCTATTATAATTTTTATTTTTACTGCCAGTTAAACAACTTCCATCTCAATAAATGATCTGTGAATCTGGCGTCTTATTACTGGTGATAAGACTATTCATCCCACTTTAGTTATTTTGACTCTTGAAAAGGGAACTCATATCCAAAATGTTTAATATCTATAATATTTCTCAACAAACAATATAGATTTGTTGGTTGTCAGTCACAGATTCACTCCCACAGAATGAAGGGAGCTCTTGGTACAGAGGCAGAAATACTGTTGGCTGTTTATTTCTCAACAGTTCCAGTTCTTTAATTTGCTATTTATGAAATGGCAGAATTTAGTAGGACATTCTGAAATAAAATATGTGATTAATTATTATACAAGCTTCTTTATAACTTTATTAATTTGAAGAAATTGCAGGAAGCACACAAAATAATTCTCCTAGAAATGAAGTAGCTGATATTTTACATTTACTACTGGCTGTGAAAATTTAAAGGTAGATGAGTAATAATTTTTCATTCTCAACAATAGTTTTACAGATAATGCTTGAGACATGCAAAGGATGATTAACAGGCTGTGCATTCCAATCTACTGGCATCATGCTACCAATTCACTCCAAAATAAGTTCACCATTCACTACCAGCTAGGAAAGAAATGGAAAGACTTGGCATTTTGCTCACATCATCTGCTTTCATAACCATTCATTTTCAAGTAAAGGCCAAGAGCTTTTCTGAAACATGTGTAAGTCTATAGGCTATATTTACCATAAATATATATTGTGCCTGAACTGAAGCTTTTCATTAAAAGTACAAAAGATTTCAAAACTGGGCACTGGAACAGTCTCCCCAGGGAAGTGGTCACAGCTCCAGCCTGGCAGAGATCAAGAAATGTTTGAGTAGAGCTCTCTCAGGCCCATGGTGACTCTTGGGGATGGAGCTGTGCAGGGACTGGAGTTGGACTTCATGATCCTGGTGAGACACTCACAACTCAGCAACTTCTGTGATTCTGTGAAAACTAGGATATAATTAGTAACCCAGTCACAACATCTTATGGGAATTTTTGGACCCACACTTAAAGTTCTATTATTCCAATTTTTGAAAAAATATCACTGCTTGAGAAAAATAAATAGCCTTGTTTTTTTTTTTCTGTTTGGCTTTTTGTTTGGTTAGTTTGGGGTTTTCTTGGTGGTGGTATTGGTGATGGGTTTTTTGTTGTTTTTTTACTTCTCAGTGTTTTGTTTTATGAATAAAGCTAACATGAAAAAAAGCTAATAGGATCTATCTTTCCTAAATTTTTATCCCCTTGAAGACACATAGAAAACAGTCAAATTCACCAGGGGAAGATAATTTTTACCAAGGTACTTCTGTGGTGTGAATACAGAAAGCTCATAAATCAATATTACCATCAAATTTGAGTTACATTACTTTTGGCTGATCTCAAAACTTTAAAAAAAAAAAAACCAAACAAAACAAAACAACAGAAAGGTGTCTGGAGATATTTGGAAACTGAGCTTTAATCTCACAGACTACAAGTTAGAATAGAAGAAAAAAGAATGGGGAGCTCTGCAAAAATCAGTTGTATTTGAGAGCCTTTAGAATTAGTTAAAAAAACTGTTTAACCACATTCTGGGCAACAGATTCTCTCTGGGCAGCCTGAAGCTGTAATTCATGCAAAGATTTCCTCTATCACCTTGAGGATAAAATTTAAAAGGTTTATATATAGTCCCACTCAGAGCTGATATAGTGGCTTTATATTCATAATGTATGTCACAAAAGTACTTAAATAAAACAATGCTTACTTAACATATCTGACTTTAAATTCCAAGGTGATTTACTCTAGAGAGGCACTTTGTTCAGTATTATGTGTTGGGAATGTGCTAATTCTCAGCTTTCCCAGAACATTTTTGTGAAAAGTTAAAGAAAAAGCAGAGAAATAAATCATAAAGATGGTTTCAAATGCAATTTAAAATGAATAATGGAAGAATTTGTGATGCTATAGTGACTTTCAGGAACCTGAACAAGTTCAAGTTGTTACAGCTAAGAAACAAATCTCAGAAGCTGCGAGTTTCTTGATTGCAGCCTGCAAATATTTACATTGACTTTTTGAAAATAAAAGTCCTGTCCAAAGAATTTTTGCAGGAACATGCTTGACTTAGGATATTAAATTTCCCTAGGAACCATTAGGTATTGATTAGCCCTGTAGCCCTCGGCAGGACTGGCTGGTTCTCAAAACATTGCATTAGAGGGTGATCACTGTGATCTATGAGCTAAGTGGGAAATGGAGTCTGCAGGATTTCTGTCCATACAGAGAGCCCTCACCAACATCACCAATGCATCCTCCACGTGAATTCTGACAGGTGCAATTCTTATGAATAAGTCTTAGGATTCTATCCAGGAGGGAATGGTCTTTTTAAAAATATTTACTACAGCTGGATAACTACAGAAATTTGTCTTTTAACAAATGCAAGAAATTCTTTGGTTTAATTCCAAATATTCTAAATATTCAGAATATTTAATGCTGAATATTCAGAATTCTTAATACCAGTCTAAACAGCTTGTTGCAAAAGTGACCCATGAAGCACTAAACTTTCTGTAAAGGTGTAGAAATTTTTGTTCACCTGTAAAGGATAAGCCTCAAAAGCGATGGATATATTCAAGACTTGCACCTAAGAGTGTGTCTACAGGCACTCTTTAAAATATTTTTAAAAATGAATAAGCACATGAACTTTCTCAAACACTTTCCTTTTTCCATAGCAATTCAGAGGAAAATATCACAGCTATTCCTAGAAATGACTTTAATTATGACAGATTCCTCTGTAACGAAATGAATGAGATTTTTTCAATTGAAAATGTGTTTAGTTCTTTCAATACTGCAGCAACCAGCAACATATTCTTTGCAAAA
>WBNO01026536.1:0-74446 GCA_013400575.1 Peucedramus taeniatus | reverse complement strand
GCCTTTTATAATCTAGCCAGTTGCAGGTGAGGGGCCTAGCATAAAGAACAAAAGTTTTTACAGGAAATTGATCATTGCTGCTATTTCAGCATAGTACACCAGAGCAATATATCCATTAAAATGTTGAGTTCAGCTGGATGTTTCTTCATCAAAATTCTTCAAAGACAAATTAATACTTTTCCATTTCTGAAAATCCATTTGTATCCCAGTTTCAACATCCTCTAGTACAAAACTTCTGATTTTGATGACTGGTAGATTATCAAATATCTTGTACTTCACTATGATCCCCCAGTCATGCTGGCACTCAGTATTTCGGCAATGCATCTTGCTTTTTTTCTCAAAACCATCAAACTGAACCGGTTTCCTGTGGGGCTTTGTTGTATAACGCTCCTTGAACGCATCACCTAAGACAGTGTGATGAGATTCCTGAAACAACACATGCCAGAAACACTTAATATTAGAAACAGCATTCCTCATTTTTTCTTGTCATTCCCCTTCCCTTCTCAAATACATGTTCTTCCTGTTAAGGCACTTGCTATCATCCAGGAGGCTCACCTTCCAGCTTCTTTGGCTCATTGCTCTTTTTTTCCCCCATTCATGGAATACCAGGTTTTAGAAGGATCCAGGCCTGGGCTTATCAAAACCAAAAAAAACTTGCTGTGTATCCCCAGTCACCAGCTTACACATATTTTAACTTAGTAAGCTTTTTAAAAACTGTGTTTGCAGTATTTGAGCCATGTTCATGTTCATGAAACTCAGAGAGTAATTCAGACAATGGACAAGTTTGAGAGACTCCTGTTTCCCATGAGGGATCATGCAGTTACTTTGGAGCAGTAGAAAAAGTAACCCTAACAAGATAAAGGAGCTACAGTTATTGTTTATAACATATATAATAAAAAATTAAAGAAAATAACTGCCTTATTTGAAAGCATATTTACAATCTGAGCATGAGTCTGAAAATGATAGATCCTCCTGGAAATGCAGTTCGTAGGGATTGTTTAAAAAACGGAGGTGTTATTTGCAGAGTACAAAGCAAAACCACTTACTGAAGAGTTTTCTGAACTCTTGGCTCTATTTGCACAGGTATAGGTGATAAGCCAGGAGCACAAAATAGAGTAAAAGAGGTGCTTTAGATAGCCCTTGTTTTTTGTCAAAGAAATGTAACCAAGTTTTCACAAAGCCAAGCTATTCCCAACTCCTTGCAGCAGAGTAGTGAGCACCATCTACATTCCAAAAACACCTGGTAAAAACAAAAATTTGGCAAGGGCCTGAAGGCAGACACAGTAATGTTCAGCTGTGGCCTGAGGCCCCTCATCACATTGCAACTGCACTTTTCAGAGCAGCACAAATAGAAGCAGCTTCAAAAGAACAAAAAAGCAGAACTATAAAGACTCAAAAGTGCTCAGAAAAGCCTCTCTTCCATGATCACCATTTTCCGTGTGTAAAGAGTATTGCCTTCTTTTGTCTACAAAGAAAATACTCATGTTCAGAAAGAGTACAATCATAACGTCCCTAGGATATACATAGAAGCAATGTGAGCTACACCTACAGAATGGAAAACAAAATTAATACTAAAGAACTGTAGGGCTCTTCTTGTGAAACCATGGTTTACCTTGCTCTTCAAAACTCAAACGGACCCATAAGACAAGGAGTTTGTAAACTGATCACAGTACTTTGTGTAGATAATTTTCAGTCAACAGAAATTGTGTCTACAGCAGAGGGACTTCCATCTGAAGCTAATCAGTAAAGTAAATATCCAGCAGTAACTCTAGAAGGTTATGTAGTTGAAGATCAGGGGTTTTTCAACAAAATTCGTCAGAAGGGCTTCAGGAAAACTGAAGTGATTCCTACCGTATCCTATATTTCCACTCCTTGGACAATGTCATATCATGTCATACTACAGAAGTACTCACTACTGTTCTGTGGTTTACTGATTTACTCAGAATTTCTATTCTCCTCCAGTTTGCATAAAATAGCCAAATTCCACAATGAATTGAAAAACAATGCAGTTAGTTCAATAATGCTGACTTCCCTAATGGTCATGGATATAGGTTCCTATACAGAAGCATACCTTTATAATTCTGATGTCATCTGTACTGCAGACATATGCTTTGCATTTTCCACACAAAAGATTTTTCTTCCCCTCCACTGCTTCATGTTTTGTTTCGTTCTTCCTGGAATCTCGTAGCATCTTTTCCTTCATTTGCAGGCCATGTATCTGTAATAAATAAATAAAAATCAAGATCATTATGAAATGAAGCCCCAATGTCAGCCTAAACATGACTTTGAACATGTAACATCTAGGAACCTATTACTTAAGGCACACAAAACAAAACACACTTTGTTCTGGCAACTCATACCAAGAAAGAACAGGGTACATTTGTCAATTTAGAATGCAGGCTAGAATGAGACTGTGTGATGGACAGCATTTATGCTGTTTGTTCCTTCTTCCCCTCTAGCCCCCAAAAGCCCCTCTGGTCTTAAGGTTGGTATGTTGGTATGAGCCCTTAAGTCATGTGAGACCCTACAGCACAATTAACGCTGCTGCTCTGGGAATCTCACAGTTTGGAAAGAAAGCTACAAAGACCACAGAAACTGCAGGCAGAGGAAGAAGCAACAAGGCACAGCCTGTAGCTGAGAACCAAATGCTGAAATGGAATCCTCCGAGAAGAAGCAGGAGCAACTGCACCAAGCCTTGGAGGTAGGAGAAGAAATGTCATAAAGACCAGGGGGCCTTTGGCACCCTTGGTTGCACCGCTCAATCTCTGAAAGCTTGTCTGGAAACAGGATGTTCTGGGAGTCCAAGCGGGTATGGGAGAACTGTGTACAAAGCTTTTTTGTTAGTTGTGCCTGCCACTGGCTTATTCCAGGCTTCCCTGAGCCCTGGGGAACACCACTTACACCAGCCACCAGCTGTATTTAACTCCAGTCATTCCCACTCTCTGGGCCCAGCCATTTTTTTACCCCGCAAAGAGTGCACCCATCCAAGCCATCCACAGCCAGTTTCTCCAGGAGAATGCTGTGGGAAATGGTATCAAGGTCCTTACTGAAGTTCAGACAGACACCAACCACAGCCTTCCCCACATCCACTAAGCGGGTCAGACTGTCCCAGAAGAAAATCAAGCTGCTCAGGCAGGACCTGCCTTTCATAAATCAATCCCAGGTGGGCCTGATCCCTGGTTGTCCTGTATGTGATGGGTAATAGCACTCAAGGTGATGTGCTCCGTAACTTTCCCTGGCACTGAGGTCAGGGCGATGGGGCTGTAGTTCCCTGGATCCTCCTGGTCCTTCTTGTAGATGGATGGTCACACTGACCAACCTCCAGTCACCTGGGATCTCCTTGATTATCCAGGACTGGAAAGTGCTGAAAAGTGGATTGATGAGCTCTCCCACCAGCTCTCTCACTACCCTTGGGTGGATCCCACCTGCCTCCATAAACCTGTGTGTGTAGCAGGTCACTAACCAGTTCCTTTTGGATTATGGGGCCTTCATCCTGCTCCCTATCTCTGTCTTCCAGCTCACAGGGCTGGATATCCTGAAAACAACCAGTCATACAGAGGCAAACAAGGCAGTAAGCACCTCAGTCTCCTCAACTGTGTCACTATGTTTCCCCCCATATCCAATAAAGAATGGGGATTTCTCCTTAGCCCTTGGTGGTGGTCCATATGAACATCCAGCTGGGCTTTGGCCCTCCTGATATTCAGCTGCAAAACACCACAAGATCTTTGTACACTGTGCCCAAGATGGTCCTCCAACTCTTACATCACCCATGTGTCCTTCTCTTTTCATAAGCAACAGGTCATAAATTCTACCTCAAACTCTTAAATTTTTTGCAGTTATTGTACAGTTGACATTCACAAACTGACAGTAAAGACTATCGCTTCTCTGCTGACCTAGCCTTTGTCAAAAGCAAGTACAATAAACACTTCTCTCAGGTTATCACTTTGCCCTACAAAGAGCCTTTGTAGGTAAGGGTTGATACAGATTATGCCTTTAAAATTTGAGTATGGAAACTGCACAAATCACAAACCTTTCTTGCAAATGTTGTTTCATCCCAGTTCTGTAGCTTTTCAATAGCAGCATTCATCATTTCTTCCTTGTAATTGTTTAGTTTTTCTTTCTCAACCACTTCTATTTTGCTTGTCACTAGGATGCACTTGCTGTCTCTTGCTCTTCCACGACCTATATAGCAACACATTTATGCTCTTTAGTTATTCTTAACAAGATACGCAAAAGTGATAGGTCTGCCTTAAGACTATTAAGGGCCTTCTGTATGGCTGCTTTCGTTAGCAATGTTCAGATTCAGATAATTCTGAAGAGCATTCTTCAATAACAAACCAGAACAAGATGCCCCCTTCCAAGTATCCTCATGGATATACCCTAGCCAGTACTGTATTGCCTGCTTCTGTGGCCTCCCTGTGCTGAGTTCAGGCATGCTTTAAAATACAATTTTTGTGTAGCATCTTGCTGTCTTCTTGTCGTGTTAAAAAAAAAAGTAAAGGAGAAAAGATCATCTCAGTCTTTCTTACTAGTTTTCAGCCCTGCTAACTGATGTCTAAAAATACCCAAAACCCCCACGTATCACAAACACCTCAGGAACCGTAAATATTGTGCTGACAAGAACACAGACAACAACAGCAAGTGCCGTGTCTTCTACCTGACTATGCCTACTGCCTGCCTGTTTATTAAAGCTGTGACACAGGGAAACCCAGAACTACAAGGATCTCATACCAGTTTGGCAGTATTTCAGTTATAAAAAGTGTTCACACTTTCTTTTGAGCTTTTACTCCACAAAAATCTTGATTGTATGTGGTTTGAAACTGAGATAACATCTTTTCTTTGCACCTTTAATGGCTTTTTAATAATAAACATCCATGAAAGTCCATTCTGGACCAATTACTTCATTACAAAACATAGATAAGAAGGTCACAACACACAAACCCTAAAAGTAGAATACAGAGTAAGTACAATGGAAATCACTTCACATTAAATTATGAAGTTAACTGCTTGAGAAATAGGAAAAAATATTGCAGATGCACGCTTAAAAGAGTTGGCAGTTCAGGAAGGTGAAGCAGAAATCAGTATTTAGTGTGGCTCTTCATTCCCCTCTACTGGCTGTAGTGTAAAATCACCAAATTTAAGGCCAAAGTCATGACAGACTTCTCTGGACAAGCAGGAAAAACAGGGTGTCTTTCTTTTGGTCCTAAATATTAGAGACCTGCACAGGCAAACGCCTCATGTGCCTGGGAGTAGCTGGGTTGGTAATAAACCACCAGGCTGGGGAAGACCTTCAGAAGCCAAGGCAATACAAGAAATTCCATTGAAGCAGTTCTTTGTAAATTGTCACAGAATGATTTGTAATATTTCTGACAACAGTTCTTCTAGCCATAGTTCCAGTTATATGTAATTGTCAACTTTAGGTATCAGTCCTCAACATTTCAATAACCTTGTGCAGCATGGCTAATTTGCCTGTTGTCAGTCAGACAACATCAAGGAGTTTGGCTCTGTAAACAAATTTATCATGTCCCATCATTCCCTTGACTTTAAGGCACAGAGAAACAGCAGCAAGGCATGCACATATTACTATAGTATTTGCAATGTGCCATTTAGCATTTCATGTCCATTTTTAGGCCAAAACAGGTTTCTACAGTAATAGCTCTGAAATTCCGTACCTCTGACTTGGATCATTTTGGTGACATTACCAAAGTATTCATAGAGCACCACAAGGTTGCACTCAGTAATATCAATGCCTTCATCAGCAACAGATGTAGCAATTAGCAGTCTGATGTCTTTGTCATTTCTAAATGCATCCAGTACATCCTTCTGCATTGGCAGGGTCATACCTACAAGTACCAAAAAACTGTCAGGAAAAAAAAACACCAAAGAGCTCCTTGAGCAAGATACCTGCATTTGCTTTTACTTAAGTGATTAGAAATTAGTACAACCTTTTGATCTGGAAAACTAAGTTTGATATGTAGCTGGGTGTACATTATATCCACAGACCAGGGATTCCTGTGGATGTGTCACAGGAATTTTCAACCTAGGAAACACCATTTTAGACATAAGACCCAGATGATCTTTATTAGAGACACCCATGCAGCTTAGTTAGTTAAAAACCAACCTAACTCTGAACTTAAGCCATAGATAATTCATTTCAGCTGTAGCTTCTATTCAGTCTTAAAATCTCTTTCTGCCATCAAACACCAAATAAGAGAGTGATCTATAAAAGTAACAGAGATAATACGATAATTAATCACAAGAAGCTATGATAGTGAAGTTTCTAAACTGCTTTTGAACCAGCAGAAGAATCCTGCAGAAAAGTATTGTTGACAGTGTTATTGCTGCTTTAACCAAAGGTTCTGGACAGAAAATGCAAGCATCCCCTTAGGATCCATTCAAGGTCTTCCCAATATGGAAGAATGCAAGTGCAAACCTGTGTGATCATCCTCTGTTAAGGGCGCAGAAGATGAACACAGGAAAAGCAGAACAGTTTTAGCAGCATAGCCACCACTGATTTAGCATATCTCAGTGCAAATCTGCATACCTGTTTTCTGATCTCTTCTTCCCTTACCCATCAACACATCTGGCTTTATGTGGCTAAGAAGAGGGTTGGCTTCTATCCACTTCTTCAAAGCCTGTAGAAGAAATCAGGGAGTGGCAGATGAAATGCTAGTTTGAGATAGGTAGCAACATAAAGGCTAGCTAGATAGCAAGCAGCCTTTCACTGCTAAAAATTTTGCGTTTTTTCTCTTATAAACTAACAGGTCACTGAATGCTACACCTCTGGCATCAAAGGAAAGTACTGGCTATTTACAAACTGGGCTTTTGCTACACAGTGACAGTAGCACCTTCAAACTACTCTTAGAGAAGAACAAAATTCAGCCAAGCTACTATAGGCTTTTAAATCTAAAACGGAAAGCTGCCAGCAGATGCTTGGTGTTGTTAGTTTGGACTTTAGCTTGCTTTTAATTTTTTTTCTGGTTTGCAATTCATCCAGCATGTCTGAATGAAACGGATAAAAAGGGGGGGCTGGGTAATTCAGCTGATAAATCTGTTTACAGTAGACAGAGACAGCTGATATTTGCAGCAAATGTTTTAATCTATTCATGCTAATGATTAGCAGCACATTAACTTCAAGCACAAACCTTTTCTGGGAGCAAGGTACTGTAAGGGGAAAAAAGCATCATCCAGCCTAGATTTCTTGATTATAAGCAAGTATGAAATAGACCAGTGATAAGAAGAGTCCAGAAAACATCTGCTGCACAAAGCTTTTCCTTTTTCTTGATCAAAAATAGGTACTAGGGCACAGACCTTCTTTAGGTCTCTAGGAATCCTCTGAGAAATGTATAAATACCTCTTGATGTGCAGTCAGTAATGGAGTAGAGCTGCTGATTCATAACACCCCTACCTTAAAGCCAAAACCCTTAAAACACATCTTCTTGTAACTGGCTTTAGGCCTAAAATAAAAATCTGATGGCTTAATGATCAACTACAACATGTAGTTAGACATCATGAAGGACACCATAGCTGTGCTGTAGTTTTCAGAAAAAGGAAAAAAAAACCTCACTCATCCTGCCTCAGAGCATCAGGGCTTAGGCAGACACAGTAAAATAAATTAAAAGGATCAAATACATGCACATTTTTCTATTTCAGATCAAAACGGGAAGGGTAATATTATGAGGCATTTTTTATTTTCCCACTTCCCATTTTAGGAGTTTTAAAAACAAATGTCATACAGCTACTAAGGCTTTTGTCTTGGCAAAGAGAATAGTGCGAGTCTGTGGATTATAGTGGTATGCTTCGTCCAGGATGCAAGCAAGCTCTTCCAACTTTGGATTCTCATTTGACTCATCTTTTGAAAGGGCAATCAGCTCTAGTTCTTTCTCTGAAAGAAAAAATATTATTTATTAAAAAATTTACATTTTTTAATGCAGAAAGCAGAATTCCCATACAAACCTACTTTCAAAGAGCACACACATTCTCTTTAGCTTCTTTTTTATTTTCTATTCTGTTCTTTCAGATGCAAGCAGGGAAATCTGTTGGTTAAATGCCAACAGTTAACAAAATCCCCAGAAAAAAACAAATTATGAATATCTCACATTTTGTAGCAAACTGACAAGAGAACTTCTGTGATATACTGTGTGTCAAAAGACAGCAACAAAACAAACTCAGCTCTTGTGCTATTTCTTCCAAGAGAACAACTGACACTCAAGGGCAGATAGACCAGTGATTTAAAATTGCAGTCAACACTGCAACACACCAGACTACAGGCTGGAATACAGCCCACTGCTAACTTAATCAGGTCAGAGAACAGTGACAACCTCTGATTTTCAATGAGAAAGGTACAAGAGCCACCTGCCTCTCCCCAGAAGACTGGGACTGGCCAGGAGGCTAGGCAGTGCACTGAGCAGTGTATGTTGGCTTATCTAATGCTACCAGCATCCATGATGGTAAACCATCCCCCTACTTGTGGGGCACAGCCATAAGGGCACTGTTGCCTTATCTCCAAGCCAGGCAAGTAAGAACTTACTACAACATCCAGCTACGATTATTACTATTTTATTAGCTTCTGCACTAGAAGCTTACAGTCCCAGAAATTTAGTCCCCCCCACCTGCCCTAACACTGCACTTGCACCCATCCAGTCACCACATCTTCTGGAAAGTGCAGTCTCTGGAAAAACAACTGCACTTACTCTGAAGATAACACCTGGACCATCCTACCATAAGCTCTCTTCTCCCCTGCAACTGTCACAGGTACTGTGGGAAATACCTTGAAATTTCTCCGTGAGTTGCTTCTCTAACTCTGTATATGGCCCATTTCTTACATTTGTGAAAAATTCATTTAGATAGGCTAAAGCATCTTCGATGCGGGCATCTTCACTGATAATGAGAGCATTGTTGAATTTCTGCTTGGAAAGAGACACACACATTTAGTCCTCATTTTCCACAGGGTGGGATGAACACAAATTTTATTTAGTTAGATTAAGTGTTGCAAACTTGTGGTGTTCGTCCATTTCCATGACAATACAAGCACTGCAAAGTCTCCTCTGCACTAATCTGTCCCTGCTGAGTATCACAGAGACAACTCTTACATGCCTTATGCTTTAGCCTGTGTCAGCTTGCTGCAGTTTTCAACATCCTCACTTAGTGGAGAGAAAAGTACAGATCTCTTCACTGTCGTGACCAGTGACAAGATTCACGGAAACAGCCTGAAGCTGAGTCAGAAGATGTTTAGGCTGGATATCAGGATTTCACCCAGAGGGTGGTTGGACACTGGAACTGGCTCCCCAGGGAAGTAGTCACAGCCCCAGTCTGACAGAGTTCAAGAAGTGCTTGGACAATGCTCTTGGGCTCATGGTGAGGATGTCCTCTGCAGGGACAGGAGCTGGACTCAATGATCCTTGGGGGTTCCTTCCAACTCTGCGTATATTCCATGATTCTAAATAGAACAAGTGGTTCAAAATCTGTTTCTAGGTGAACATACCTATATCAGAAGGAACAGAACTCTACCTCTGTATGGAAGGAAAGAGGATACACACTTACCCGCAAGTGTTCAGTACAAATGAAAAGGTCTCTACAAATACTGCTCTCCTTCTCCTTATCCTCCAATTGCAACAGCCTGCATTTCTTCTGAGTGGAAACTATCCAATGTTCATATCTCTGTGTTCCAAAGTAATTCTTGTCGATTTGGGAGATGGTATCTATTAAAGGAGAGGAAAAAAATTGTTCCTCTTGAATAACAAATAAAAAGCATTAGCTAGAGGATAACACATTTCTCATTAATAGTGGCTCTAAAAAGCCTTAACAAAACAATAGTTTTATGATACAATCACAAAACCACTGAGGCTGGAAGGCACCTGTGGAGGTTTTTAGTTCAACCCTCTTCTCAAAGCAGATCACCTAGAGCAGGTCATTCAGTTTAAATGGGCTCTGAGTACTTCCAAGGACAGAGAGTCTACAACTTCTTTGGGCAACCTATTCTAGTCTTTGACCACCTCACAGCAAAAAAGTTCTTCCTGTTGTTTAAATATTTCTATTTGTGCCCACTGCTTCTTGTCCAGCCTCTGGGAACCACCTGTGAAGAGTCTGACTCTGTCTTCTTCACTCCCTTTGTTTCAATGTATACCCAGATGTTAGCCTAAAATTAACCCAGAACAATTCAACTGAGGATCTGTGTACACATGCACATCTGCAGGGACTTAGTAATAAAATTAGAGCTCACTTATCCCGTAAGAAGACTATGGTATTCAAAAAACTGCATGTACATTGCTCCTTGAATTACCACCTACTCAATGGTTTATAGTCATTCATTAAATAGTCCAGAAGCATATTGTCCAAGGGACAGTCCTTGAGGCTAAACTAGGCAGTACCTCTTTGCTGCAAACATACTCTCTCTGAGTGCTTCACAGGCTACAGTAACCACAAGGTCCACAGAAGGCCAGCCACTGCCATTCATGCAAAAGGAACTGTGATGCAAAATAAGCTTCAGAAGTGTTTGCTTAATGTAACATGCATTTTGAAAATCTCTTTGTTCTTTGATGAGGCTTCTTGGGTTTTGGGTTGTTTTGTTGGATTTTTTTTTTTTTTTTTGGTTGCATGAGTGTTTTAATTCTCCCTTTCTGCCCCAGAATATAGTTCACTCTCAAATATCTGGGAAATGGAGGGCAGGGGGTAAATCTAGAACTGAGGTAAACAGGTTTAAGGCACTGCAGTCAGTGTGCAAAAACCAGTCTAAACACAGACAACGTTCTTTAATCCAGAGCTGGAGAGACCAAGGCTGATTCTGAACATATCCATTCATGGATCTCTGCTTTGTACTCCCTTCTGCTCTTCAATTTTTTATTAAGGCCACTAACTGGACACCACTTAGGAACTCTGCAAAAGCAGAAATTATCAATTTCTTTCTGAAGGGTTATAGAATTAATCTCATGATCACAAGACCCATTTTCTTTTCACAATCATGCATCTCCTCTCTGCTAACCAGCCCACCAGAGTAGCTCCTGAAGCTGGAACCCTACTGACAATTGTTTCCTTTCTTGGGCAGCCACATCCTCTTTCCAGTGATGTTTATATTGCATAGATCCTATTCTGAAACATTACCTCAAAGGCTTTTCAAAGGAAAACAATGGAGACCTGGTAAAAAGTACAAATAGGACTACCCAGAAGCACAAAGAGGACAGTCTGCTGACTAGAAAAGGTGGCCAGGGAAACCCTAGAAATAAATCTGAGTGCAGCTTGGAGACCAGAGAAAACACAAGAGGTGTCAGAGCAGCAAGTGTGAAAATCAACTTTTGCTGTAAGTAAAAAATTACAATATTCAGAGTAATACCACTGTGACGTTTCTTATTTTCCTAACAGAGACAGATTGTGTGTGAAGGATTTAGAGAAATGTTTAAATAAGGACATACAGGGATCTCTCATCAATGAAATCCAGCCCACTGCCTTTTGAATGCACAGCCTTTTGTTTCAGATTCTTTAAACTCAGAAGGATTTGACAGTGTCAAAAGCACACCGTTTTTAGTTGCATGTGACAAGCTGAAATTCAAGTAAAAATGTTTATGATTGTCAAACTAATCAAGTATAACAGGAAAATAGTTGATTCTCTTATCTGTAATCTCTTATTTAGGAAATACTGGTTAAATGCAAATAAAAATTAAGGAGAAATGAAGTGAAAAAAGAGTGTCTGTTCTAGCAGCTATAAGAATTCAGACAGACTTAATCAAATACTGAACTGCAATACAGGCATATTACAGCATCTTACCCACTGAATAAATCTTCCTCATCAACACCTCTGTCTCAGACATCAGACCTGAGATAATGTCTGCAAAGTGATTCTGAGGTCGCATTTTAACCCATCTGATATCTGGAGAAAAAAATGTAAGTCAGTGCTGAGTATGTAAAACATTTCCTTGGGAAGCACAGAAGAAATTCTTGTCTAGAAGAATGCTATATACAAGGTGCTCCATGCAATCACTATCAAGTTTATTGTTAATGAGCACTGCAGGTGCCCAGAAAAAAGCAGCCCCCAGTCCTCACTGGCAGAACTGAATAAAAACTAGAGATGGTGCATCAACAGCAAAGAGAAAATATGCCCAAGTGGGCACAGCCTTACTGCAGGACGAGAGATTGCAAGCCTAAACTTCTTTCAAGCTAGAAGGAAGCAAAGCTCCAGCTTAGTTTTAGCTTTTATCTTAATCTAAAACAAGGGGAATTTAGTAGCTGCCATAATCATGATGCTTTGCAACTCACGGGAAATAAAAAGGAAGTGTGCTTACGTGTTTCTGGCTTGTTTCCAAACCTCTGCAGATCTTCTTTGTTCTCTCTGACAGTGGATATGGCCTGTATGTCAAGGTAGGAGCAGAGGGTACAGATGTGCTCTACAGTTTCATTAGTGCTCTTGGCACTACCAACTCCAACAGAAGCAGTTAAACCTATAATCTAAGCACACACATGAACAGCGGTGATTACTTCTTTGTCACAAATGGAGTAAAACCAGGAGACATTGTTACTAGTCACCAAATTGCCACCATCTTCAAAAACACGGAAACAAAACAGGCAGGAGAAGTAAACAAGACGCAGGCACAAAAACGTGAAAAACCAAGACCTGTATGTATTCATGCCTACTCCAAGGCACTCCGAGTATTTAAACTATCCAGCCACTTAAATCCATAACGAGCTGTATTTGTCAGTGCTTATCATACAGAGGAAGAGCAAACCCACACCCAGACCCATCCTTTGCATTCATTCAGACATGTCTTCTCAGCTGGATGAAAACCTCATGCCAGCAGAGGCAGTGGTCCCATTTTATTGGGCAGAAAGCAGCAACAGAGAGGTAACAAGGAGATTACTAAATTATACACCTTCTTTCCAGTTCAGCTCTTCCATTTGCTCTCAAGTACTCCAGTCTTTGTTATGCTTGATCAGTCTTCCTTGGTAGCTGCAGGGAAGATGTAACATGGGAAAAAAGCCTGGAAGTGTCCAAGACTGGAAAAAATGTTCCAGATGCTACCACTTCCATTTGCAGCTGTTGTTAAATGGGAGTTTGAACTGGATCAGCACAAAAGGCAAGACTTTGCTGACTGCACTGCAAAACACTTTCCTTTAATGTTTCCACCAGTGACAGGCTGGGCCTTACCTGAGGCAGCTGGTTTGCAGAGGAGGCAAGTTTTTGATCCAGGTATCTGGTCATTAAGACATTGTAGGGATGGTTGCCTGTAGTGTTGTGGCATTCATCAAATATCATCAGAGTGAAGATGGAGAGGGAGCTAATGATCCCTTTCTCCATGCTATTCACAAGAATCTGGGGCGTTAGCACAATGATGTCACTGTCCTGTATAACATTTCCTACAGAGATATTTGCAACTGTTTCACCACAAATTCCTTGAACAAAGTATCTGGAAAGAAGATGCAAAAAACAGGGTATGAAAAAAGGTATCTTGCAGGTCAAGGAAAGCTAGAAAACTGGGCTTTTCCGCGAGCTTGAAAGGCAGTTACTAAGTTTCAAATGTCAAAGAGCTGGAGCTGGCAGTTTGACCACAGAAGCTGAGAACAAAAAAAAAAAAAACAAAACAAAACACAAAGCTGAGGGTAAATAACTGGTTTTTCAACTACCATTAACAAAAATGTATCATATTTGAGGAGTAATTAACTTGTACATTTAAGCTGCATTTGTCAGTTCACAAGTTACATCCCTTTTGTATACATGTCTGGCATCATGGGACTGTTTCTGCCCAGCAGCCTCCTTTTCCCACAGCTATAAGAATACATATGTGGATGTTCAGTAACCAGTTCCCTCAAAATCCAAAGATATAGGTTGTTAATACCCCTCTAAGCAATTTGCAGTCCCATATGAGAGGTGGACTATCATTTTCTGATTAGAGGTTGAAAAAACAAACAAGTTTGGATCTTTCCATTTAGAAAAGAGAGACTCTGAGAGCGGCAAGAGGAATCCCACTGCTACTGCCAGGGACTGCCTCAGCTTTGGAAGCAGGTGTGAAAGGAGTCTCAAGAGAGAACACACCTCACTCTTTAAGTACAGAAATACTTTCATCATGTCCATAGATGTGCAACGAGTGCTTAAACTCTCCAAAACCAGACTTCAGATTCTCCAAACAAAGTCTGCCATGGCAATACCATTCTTGCAGCTACACATCATCCCAATGTTACTGTCAAACACTCATGCTCACCAGTCAACACATTACATCTTGCCCTAGCCACAGCTGACCTACAGGGCAGTTTCTTTTCTGTGGAGGAAGCCACCAGGGAGAATGACACTTACCCACTTCTTTCAAAATGCTGCCTGAATACATTTTTCTGTTGCTCATACACTGGCACTTTGGTTACAAGGAAGACAACTTTTGCCTTTCGTCCTGAGGGAACGTTTTGCAAATGATGTTCACAAATCAGAAGTGCCACAAAAGTTTTTCCAGATCCTTCAAACAAAAAACACGAAAGGTGAAGGACTAGTATGAAAAGGTGTATCTGTAAGCAGTAGCTTGAATGCTTTGTAACAAAGAGGAGCTGACAATGGGGCTGTTACTCTTCCATACGTGAACACATTTGGAACAGATCTGAACACAAGCACATTGTTTACTCAGGTGGGGAATCATCCCTTTCTCTCTCACAGTCTCAGTCTGTAAAGGCCATTAAGCAGCCACTGGAGATTAAAATCCATTTGCAGTTGTACTTGAATTCTTTGAAATCACTGAGTCTGTTTTTCACTCGTAGCATGTGCTCTCACATCAAATCGGACTATGTATAGACACCAGGCCCTTTCAGCTTCCATCCTTCCTCACGCAGCCTTGCTCCTCTCCCACTTGTTTTCCTTTGGCCCTCAGGCTTGCTGTGTCAGTGCTCTTCTCTGTCTCTGCCTACATTATCCTACTTGCCTCCAGGGCTCAGGAGAAAATCAGGCTGTCTGGATGCTGCAGACATTGCAGTAGAGAAGAGTGGGGAGCCTCAAGCTAACTCATCCTATTTTTCCTTCAACTTGCAAGACAAATTTCTTAAGTATCTTCAAAGATTAGTGACCAGCTTGAACTGAAAAATCCACTCTGAGGAGTGAGAAAGCAAAAGACAGAACATGGAAATGAATGCTGAATGTGCTGAATACAAGCACTGACGTGCCAACAGATGTCTGTCTTGCCAGCCTCTGTGCTGCCCTCTGTGTGGTCATTAATTGCAGGGTAGCTCTGGATCTACTGCAAGGAAGACAGCTTTGAAATAAATGGCTGAAGAAGTCTAATTCAACCTTTACCATTCCCTACCCTTCACAGCCCTATGCACCAAGAGAATTTTTCTAAGAAATGTCTGTCTCCTTACCTGTGGGGGCACAAATCAATGTGTTTTTCCCATCAATAGCAGGCTGTGCCAGCTCAATCTGGTAGCTCCGAGCCTTCTTTGGTTCATAAACAGATGAAGACTCATAGAAGCTTTCTAGGATAAAAAAATGTTTTTGTGAAGAGTATTGCAATAAAAATGCAAAAAATATGTTGTGCCCCATATAGTTGCAATCTAAAAGGATAAAGATAGAAGAGTCCTTGCAGTCTACACAGAACATTCTCTGACAAACACGCCTTTCAGCAGGACAGATGCACCAAACAAGAATTTTGCGTGAGTTTAATGGCACACTTTTGTTATCCCTCAACTGTGATTCAAAAAATGAACTCATTTCAAGATCTTGGCTGACAACACTCACTTCAACTGGTCTTTTTTCAACTCAGAATGAAAACACATGGCATTATTTTTCCCCAAATACATGCACAGGATTTAATTTAGTCTTCTGCTCTACAGACTTTTGAAGTTATTAGTTTCTTAAACTGTCGTCTTGTCAGAGTGTTTGGACTTATGGAACAGGAACTAGAAATAACTGGTGGAGCAAAATTTGCCATGCCAGTCACTGCACAGATCCTTTGCAGTCACATTAAGTTCTCTAAACTAGTTAATACTGGGTCATGTGTGAAGTAATTATATCAGAGAAGAGGTGCATAAACAACAAGCTGGTGTTTGGGGAACTTTTTTGATAATGTACTGACAGAACAACTTTTCACCAGAAATGTGATAAATGAGGGGCAAGCCCTAACATTTGCATTGCCCAGCATGAGATTCTTTAAACATTAAAATAGAAGACAGCTAAATCAAGTCAGAGATTTATACTAATTCCTCAGTACCTTCCATTGTGGCACACTACATCTGTGTCCTTCAGGAATCTAAGGAAATGGAAAATACCAACCACAAACTTTTAAGTTCTTAAGACTTACCTGAAACTGAAGAGAGATTTTTGCTCAGATTATCACATTCTGCTTCTTCAGAAAATGTCATCATAGTTTCAAAGTAGTTCTCAGAGGCATCTGTCACTTCACCATCAACATCTTTGCCATTATCTGTATAAATGGAAAAAAAGGCATGTTATTGATCCTTATTACTTTAAAACATATTTGCTGTGGCAACAAGGTGAAGGAGTTGGTTTCTGGAAGAAAAAGACTACATAAAATGATGCTGCACACAGGCTCCTTTTCAAGGAAGATGGATAGCACTGAGAATCTTGGGTTTAGAAGAACCATGTGCTCAATGCATGTGTAACAACTTCCAAAAAACAAAGGAGACAACAGATTGGGAGGAAAGTTTATCCTCCTGTGTTTAATGACAAGAAATCACTGTGTAACATGGACATTAACCACAAGCATGAAAAAATCTTAGGAATTCAAAGAAGCTTTTTAAATTCAAGATTCTGCTCTCTCTTACTCCCCACCTTCTGAAAGTACCTAGAAATTTTAAGAGTATATTCTTTATATTACACAATGAAAAAAAAGACAAATTTTCTTTGGTGTTGTAATTAATACTTTGAGAAAAGAACCGTCCCTGGGCCCTGCATGAAGAGTCTCTTTGCAAACAGAACGTATGATCACAAAGCACTGCTTTTGGAGTGGGAGAAAGAGCACATGGGCACATCAATCCTGCTCCAGAAAGCACACAGTATCTGCAATTAATTTCTGATACCGATTCTTCTTAACTGCCAGCAGTAAAATGTTTCCAATATAGACAGTGTTTCTTCAGTAGGCTGATTTTGGCTTTGCTGAGCTGGATGTTAGAGGAAGCTGCCCCAAAAGACAGCGATAACTTAAAAAATATAATTGTGAACATATAATATGTATAGCCACCAGCTCCACAAAATAATATCTATATACATATAGGTGTTACTCTAAAGTATTATTTTGCCTATAATTTTAATAAATTTATTAATTATGTATATAACTTGATGCATATGTAATAATTAATTCTCCAGATAAGAAATTACACCTTTTGACTGCAGTAGTAAAAAAAATTAAAAATAAAAAATATAGTTGAAGAAGCCACTTAAATATAGCTTATTCCTGTTGCTAACTAAAAAAACAATTCCAATAAGCATCTAGGGAGACAGCGAACGTAGATATGAAGGTATACAGTCCTTATCTAAAATCACATTTTTAGTAGCAAAATAATGTATTCTTCTCTAAATTCTCCTATGCTGAAGGTTACTTATACAAGTATTTTTTAATGAGAGAAGGGTAAATTCAATGACAAAAGCAAAATCTAAGAGAGACAATTTTGCACTTTTACAAAATATGAACATAATAACTTTGGAAGGGCTGCTCATTGATTTCTCATAGAAAAAGGTATGTGAACTGCTCTGGGGATCATAGAAGGGTATCACTCTCTAGACTATCACATTACTAATCATATTTTATCAGAAAATATTGCATCTACCACAACTCAAGCAAATCTAAAGATGGCAAAAGTTGAATTAAGAAGGGAAGAAAGATAACTATTTAGCTATTTTTATGCCTTCAGAGCCTGTTCTGCCTGATTCTCCTTACCAAAACAAATGTACCATGCCTAACCATTTGGAAGGAAAAATAGTAAAAAACTAATTTCTGCTAGTTTGTAGGATAGTACTTGTATTTAATTTTATATCAAAGACATTTAAAGTAAATTTTAAAAGGTTTTTATTTTTAGATCACAAAGTAGTCTGACGGTATCCTTCTAAATTAGTCTGATTCTCCTGAAAAAAAAAAACCTGTCTGGTAAAAGAACAGGAAAAGAGTATCATAAAAATCAATTCACATTCTACCTTCTGTTATATTCCACAGTTCACTTGAATTGTAATATCCTGCATTATCCAATGCCAGCTGAAGACTTTTGGGCCAGTTTTCCTTATCTGAGCGACACAGGCATTCAATGAGCTTGGTTATCCCAGCCGCTTTGCTTCTGTATTCACTGATCTGCACACACCAAAACAGAAACTGCTGTAGGTTCTGAGCAATCAAACCCACTGCTCTTTGCCTAGTAGGTGAATTTCTTATGTCTGATGTTCAGTTGAAAACTGCATTTTCTTCTCGAGGAATACAAGTTTTACAATAAAATCCAGCCATTTACTCACTACAGCTTCAATTCTGCCAGTGTAGTTACACACTAAACTTAGCTGGACTATAACAATTGGTAGGCTAGCTGTTTCAACATTTGTAAATGGTGTGAAACCTCACAGAGCTATTCTGTCAATTTCTGTCTGGCAGAGTCTCTCTAATAAACTCTACCTGCCATAAACCTCTGAGGCTTTCCATTTCAGAACAGGAAAAGAAAAAGTTATAAAATTATGGCAGACCTGTGGCCAGCCATCCTCCTCACCCAGCCACATGTCACACAGGCACTGATTCATCCCACAAGTGAGGCAGCCAGCACTTCTCTGGCAAAACTAGGCAAATACCAGGATTTTACCATACCTGCAGGATCTCTTCACACTCCCTCTCTATCAGGCATGTGTTTATGTATGGCATGATTGCTACAGGATCAATTTCTAGCATTGTTGCTTCTATCCGCTTCAACAGCTGCCTGTGCAGCTCCAGTTTTTCCAGTTTGCTGAAGTCCCAGTTTTCAATTGCTTCTGCCAGTCCAGTGTAACCTTTCAGAAAAAAGAGACAAATCATTACTGTGAATTCAATCTCTAGCTAGAGTAGATAGGAACAAGCTGAAAAACACATTTTATCAGCCATACTGGAGAAATTAAAATTATTTTGCCCTGTAAATGATAAAAATCTTGGTGAGACACATGCAATTGTTATCTAATAAGTGACTATTTTCCTTTTTAGCACTTGTACATCTAATATGAAAAACCCTATGCTAAAAGAGCAGAACCTGCAAAAACAAAAAAGAGCCACACTACGTCAGAGGTCACATCACCCAAGCAACTATATCCACTCCTGTCTTAACCATACAATCCTTGGAATTCTTGCATTCCATGATACTCTTCCACAGGATTCCCAGAGCAAAGAACACTACTCAGAATCACAAGACACTCTGGTGGCCTTTTATTTACCAGCATTTGATCTTTTACTCTTGTCCTTGGCTCCATCTTCCTTCAAAAATCCCTGCTGTACTGGATTCAAGCCAGTTCCTGACTGAAAGCAGTACAGACAATCTACAGTACAGACAGTCATCAAACAGCTAAAAATACTGTTCTGGAACAGACAGCGTCAGGGAAGCATATTTTAAGGACTTGTGTGATTTGCTGTGTAGGCTTCTGAAGTGCAAAAAAGCAGATCAGGGTCCCAGAGGAACTTGTGGGCAAAGAGAAGGTATTCACCTGACTTCTTATTTCCTTTTGGAAGAGGTGAAGAGTGGTGTGGATACCTACTACCATAATGTCTTTAGTCTAAGTATTATTTATCCCTGCATCTGCCAAAAGGAAGAGTAATCCTAAATTCTAGTCTCCAGCCCAATTAACAACTGCTTGGGATAGCACTTTGAATCAGCAGGCTAACTGTCTCAATTTTTTGCTGAAGATACTCCAAACTGAACGCTACTAGCAGGCTCAAAGTAGACAGTTCTGCAATTTAGAAATCAGGATTATCACAGACTGGTAAAAGGCTGCTCTGGACCTAGTACTTGTTTTAAGGGATTAGTAGGCTATATCCAAATGATGAGAAACTTTGTCATACTTGTTCACTAAGATAATTATTCATAATTAATGGTGAGGAAATGAAAACAAAAGTAGCTTATGGAATGAGATTGTGGGGTTCAACACACCTTATAAATCACCAACAAGGATCCATGATACAATATACATGTATAGAAGAAAGCTGGCAGATGCTGCTAATTTTATAGCTTCACAATCTCTTTTGTTCTATTTCATAAAGGAAATTGGATTAAGAACTTACACAACAAGTAGTTACAGCTACTGTGGAACCATCATCCTTAAAAACTACTAATGGTTACTTACTTCTTGAAACAGAAGACTTTCAGTGCCACTGAGTAATTTTAATTTTTTTTTAAAGTCATTTAAGACAGACTCTGTCGTTGAGTGACGTTATCCCACGCTACCAGTCAAGCCCTACGCACCTCCTGAAACCGATTTACCTTTCAGTTTCAGAGGATTTAGCCTCCTTTCATTATACTTGGTGAGAACAATGGCTGTCTTGTTTCTTCTCCAAAGACTCTGAGACAGGCAAGTCTCCTGCCAATGAGGCTTTCTCAGAATTGTTTCAGGTTCTTCACCTCCCAACAGGCTTATTTCCAGACTCTGTGAGCTTGCCTCTTCCTAGGCATCTGACTTGGTGTGCCAGGAGGGGCGGCTGAGCCCGCGGCCGACAGAGCGCCCCCGCCAGTGCCGGGAGCGCCGGGCGGCTCTGCCCAGAGGGCGGCGGTGCCAGCTCGGGGAGCGGCGGACAAAACCCACCCGGGGGTGGCACCCACCTGCTGCAACCAGGGCATCCAGGAAGCCCCGGAGCCAGCCCTCCGTCTCCAGCAGCAGCACGGCATCCAGGAACAGCGCGGCGGCCGCCGTCACCCCCTTCTCCTCCTCCTTTCGGACTCTCTCTTTCACCTCTAGCAAGAAGCCAGCACAGGCAGTGAGGGGACTGCGAGGGGGCAGGGGCGGGGGCGGGGNAGCGCCGCTGCCTGCTCTCACCGTCGGACAGCCAGTCCGTCATGTTGCTGAGGACGTACACGGGGTTCAGGCACCTCTCGATGTAGTGCCTGTAGCACCGCAGGTTCCGCTTCTCCTCCGCCGTCATGGCGAGGCCGCCTGCACACCGCCGCCGGCGCTCCCGATCCCGCGGCCACGGCCCGGGCTGGTGCGCGGAGCCCGCCCCAGCCGTGGTACGGAGAGAGCTGGCAGGGAGTGAGTGGGAGCCGCCCCCGAACGGGGAGCGACGGGAAAAGGAAACTTCGGTCTAGCTGAAGAATGGAAACTGAAAGCAGTCGGGAAGGGGCGTGCTTGCGTCTTAGCAAAAGAAAAAGGAGGCTGCCGCCCCCACCCCAACTAATTATATGCGCGTGCATACGGTTGGAAAAGCTGTAAGCAGCCCGTTTTTGCGGCTGCCAGAGTGAGAAAAAGCACAGCGAAAAATAGGAGGAAATGTATCGGCCTACTTTCTCTTCCCTCTTGTCCCCAGAAAAACCTGAACGAGCTTTCATGGGCTGTATCCTGTTATTGTTTTTGTTTTTGTTTTTGTTTTTTAAAGACAGAAGCACTTCTAAAAGCGTTTAGAAAATGAATCAGGCAGGTGAACATCAAAGGAGAAGGCTTACCAAAGGGACGGTCCTGTTGCAGGGAGGAAAGCACCCACATTCGAAGTGCTGCTAAACGTGACAGATCCACACGCAAACCTCCCTCTCACCATGGGCTGAGTGGATGTATCATACTCAAACACAACTGACAGGTACTGGCCCAGCACAAGATTCCTGCTTCCTAAAGCCTGCCAACACAAGACTACTTAGTCATGGGCTTGTACTGGACAGATGGGGTAGCAGGGCCAGAAGGAGGGGCATTGAGGAAAGCATTGACATTTCGTTTTCTACTCTTTTCTACTCCACTTTTACTCTCAAGTATGTAATATCCTTATTTTCCTTTCTCTTAAGTCTTCTGTCTATTGGAAGAGTGATTGGGCATTGGAATAGGCTGCCCATCTCTGGTGACCCACCTCTGAAGGTGTTTAAGAAAAGACTGGGTGCGGCACTTAGTGCCATGGTGTGGTTGAGGGGGTGGTCAGAGTTTGGACTCAATCATCTCAAAGGTCCTTTCTAACCTAATTTGTTCTGTGATTCTGTGGTTTCACAGTAAATAAGAAAGGTACTATTCTTCTCAAAAGGCTGTAAAGGTCATTAGGGACCTTTGCAAAAGCCTTTGGTGTGGTTTGTTGTGTAAACCTGATGCCAGACAGCATGAGCCCAAGCACTATGTGGATTGCTGCAATAGAGTAGGCAAGGGGTACGGCGATTTCCATGGGTAATTGCCTTTTCGTTCTGTAAGTCAAGAGGATATTAATATATCCCAATTAAAAAAGCAGGCATTTGAGACACCTTATTTCCATCATTATGTAAGAAAGGTGCTCAATGCCTCTGTTTAAGGATGGCGTAGATTGCCTCCAGTCACAGGAGTGGGGCTGTTGAGGGCAAGGGGACCTGGCAGCAGGCAACGTCCCTGGGGAAACCAGAGGGCTTGTTTCCTAGGATTTCTCTTTGCATGCATCCTACCTCACTTCCCAGGGATCCTCCATTCCTCACAATGTCCTTGATTGCAAGGTGCACAGACTCCTGTTTCAGCTTTCCATGCCTAATGCTGAATAAAGTAAAATACTTTACTATTATTAGTAAGATCAAGGGTTCCTTTGGCATTGAGACCCAAAGTAGCTCCTTGACATCCTGAAACTGTAATATTATATGTACAGTGAGTGGTTAAGACACAGTAACTGTGAACACCAATACAAAATTAATTAGATGTGCTAAATCCCTTGAGTTTTGTGTGGAAGACTTGACTGCATACTGGCCTGAGAAATGTGTGGATAAGTTATGCTGGATCTCCCTCTGTTGATCAAGACTTGAATTGCACTGGACTATAAGTCAAGAGAATGGCAGCTTTCTGAGTGTGGTTTCATTTCTTCAGAAGGAATCTAAGGTGATCTTTAAAACTGCCCCTTTCTGTGAGTTCCTCAATAATCATCCACCATGCAGAGAATAAAAAATTCGAAAATAATTAAATGCAATTATTAAATTTTAATTACTGTCATGTGAGACCAGATGGTAGGTTCTGTTGTGGCAGGAGAAATGCATAAAGTTTTTTTGAAAACAGCAGGGAAGGAGGGCTGCAATTCCTAATCCTTTCATTACTGCAGAATGCATTGTTATGCCTCAAAACAACATAAGGCGCTGGACTGGTTGCTTCACTGCAGTATCTACAGCCTCTCTTGCAGAATCCTCACGTCTCTGGCTCTAAACCAAGGGTCTGAAATATCTTTGGAACAAACACTGCTGTTCTCATTCCTTAGTGACTCCTCCATCTGATCCCATTGAACTTTCCCTTGGGTTAACCTGTAAGAGCAGCAAGTGTCTTTTCAAAGTGACGTTTAACATGACATTTTATATTTCTTGAGAAAAAAACACAATGTCTGTTTAAAATGCTTTTCTCCATCTTAAAGTGTTCTTTCTCTTTTCTGAAGACTTTTATATCCAATTCACGAAGGCATGGGAAGACACCCTGCAGAGATCTTAAAAGACACTAAAATTATACTAGAGTTTACTTTTACCCTTTGCAAGCCATGACAAGAAATAGAAGAAAAAAATATTTAAATTACTTTTGCCCGTTCTGTGTCAGGAACTCAGCACAGCTCATAAGTAGCTTTGTAACAGAGAAATTATCCTTGTGACACTCTTATCTTTGGCTTAAAGAAAATCTTCAAGATACTGTCTTCTTCAAATCTTCAAGATACTACTACATTTGAAGTAGGCTTGAATCCCCTGTAATGCTTTCAGCCTTTCCTTGTGAAATGAACATCAGTTTTTATTCTAGTGTGTTTTGTCTCAAGTACTTTAGGTCAAGTGTTACTTTACAGTGAGACAGAAACTGCACCTGAACTCAAGGACTGAATATACAAAGAAACAGGAAAGACCAGAGTGGGCTGACAATGGTTGTTAATGTTTTGTGTCTTATGAACAGCAGGAGCTAAATTTATTTTTCACAAGACTTCTAAAGTGTCTTTA
Organism: Peucedramus taeniatus; assembly: GCA_013400575.1. Taxonomy (NCBI): domain Eukaryota; kingdom Metazoa; phylum Chordata; class Aves; order Passeriformes; family Fringillidae; genus Peucedramus; species Peucedramus taeniatus. The sequence continues at coordinate 50,434 of WBNO01026536.1, read as the reverse complement.
TCAACTAACATGTATGATATTCCAGTCCTGGTTTTCAGCAGGCGTTTGGTACTACACAGTCCTCCAAAATATTGCAGGAGCTGTTTGATTTTAAAAGGAAACTTTTTAAATCCTGGAAACTAGTGCAATAGAATGATAAGACACATTCATGACTGACAGCAGCTGAACATGCCCAAATCTGCATTATCTCAATTATTTTAATGTCTGATTTTTTGTTGGAAGGCTCATACTGGAAAGTAAATACTCTGAAATGATCTTGTGTGCTCCCCATAGTATTCAGCACACTTGTGTCCCATAGGTAGCAAAAAGGAATTATGTTCCACTGATTAATGTGCATTGAAATCTTTAGAGGTTTGACTGGCCAGAAGGACTCCCTCCCATATGAGGAAATGAATAGAAAATAGTAATAATTATTAGCCAAGTCAAACGTAATGGAACTTACCTGTGGCCTTAGCAAAAATGTAAAAATAAGTGCATAAGGCCTGATGTGCAAAGGAGCAATGAAACAAACTTCATAGGACACACTGGGTGGAGTTTGTTGCTAACCTCATCATAATCTGTCATAGACTTTAGATAGAGAATGCTCTGTTCACTAATTTCTCAAAAGTCACATGTATGCACACAGTGGGATGTACATCCCAGTAGGCGTCTTTGAAGAGAAGGTCTCTGAAGAAAAATAAATACCACTTCTGTCAGGTTCCACCTAGATAAAGCAGGTTAACAGGAACCATCCGTAACATTCACATGTTATGAAATTACCTTTTTTTAAAGAGAATTTGAATTAGTGTCAAAACTGTGAAACATTTTCAGTCTAAGGACATGAGCCCATTAAGAAAGATTTATATCTCCTTTTGCAGTGCAGACTGACAGGTGTGAAGAGGAGCAGCCTCTGTGTCTTGATGGGTGCTCAATTTGTTAAGTAAATCCTGATTCATAAGGTGTCATATTTTTACCTCTCAATCTGGTGTCCCTTTGGCACAGTCTTGCTGACCATGTAGGTGTCTTGAGGCTAAGTTTCTCGCACATCAAGTGTTTGCATGATATTGAAGCCCACCTGAACCCATGCAAATACTTGATTCCTCCACACCACAGGTGGAGCAGGTGCTCAGGTGATAAACACAGACTTCAGGTGTACTGCAGTGCCACAGCCACTGGAGTTGTGCACAGCAGAGCTTGGTTTGCACCAAACTGTTGTTCACACGATAATCCAGTTGGATTCAGAGGTAAAAGCTGCTGCTATGGAAGTCAGTGGGAGCTCTACCACCTTTCTCAAGCACAGCAACACACACGATAAGACTGTGTCAGTAAGTTTGTGTGTATCAAGATAACTGTGCCTGATTGACTCTCCTTTGGCTTCATCTTTGGGTGAATGAATGAATGAATGAATGAATGAATGAATGAATGCAAAATGCTTAAACTGAGCATGCATACTAGATGTTTATTCAAGCATCAAAGGTTCCAGAAAAATGTCCCAATTTGAAGTCCCCTGATGAAGCTTCATTCTCTTTCCTTAGGTCCTATTGCTGGTCACCAGAGAGAGATCAACACTTCCCCCTCGGCTGTCCCCCTTGAGGTGTCACCCCTGAGCTTTCTCCTCTCCAGGTGAACAAACCAACTGATCTCAGCCTCTCCTCCTAAGTCTTTTAATTCCTTAGCCATTGGCCTAAGCACAGGATGACTCACATGGGTCTCGCAAGTCCTTTAACTCCTGTTTATCCTCTCAAGCTATGTTTCCACTAGTGCAACGTCACTGACTTCAGAGGATGTATGCCTGACCTGTAGTGAAGTAGCAAGTAGAGAAGGAACCTCAAAATCCCTCAGCTCTGTGGTGCTCCACCCTGAGAGCATACACTGATATCGTCTCATAAAATCTCTCGCAAGCGTGAAGGCTAGTTCTCATTGAATTGACAATACCCAGCAACTTCTCACATTTCCTGAATTCCCCCATGATCCTACTGCCCAGTCACTAAAAGGTAGCTTACAGAAGTGCCACAGCATGAAGGCTAACTACTCAGTGAAACAAGTGGCACTCTGTTAAAACAAGGCATTTTGATTTTGTTGATGTTGATCTGTAATTGCTGACCCACTCCTGCTTGCTATTGTATTTCAGAAATAGCTAATCATGTTCTGGAAAATGGACAGAAATCTGTGATATGCCATGGATTATGAGCTCTAGGAACTAGGAAACCAATGGTACATACTAGTCTCAGTGGCTTGTACCTAGCTAGTTTTAGCATATCAAAGTGGCAAGGTCCTCCCCACAGAAAAAAACTCAAGAAGTTGACTGTGAGTGTGGGAGATTTGAAAGACTTGTGAGGAAAGAGGAGGCAACAGCTCCCGTGTTCCTTGCTCCCGTGGTGCAGGCACTGCTGGCCCATGTTTCGCCAGGGGTATGGGCGAGGAGCTCTCCTGCAGCGTTTGGCAAAGGCACCTGCTGAGGACATGATTGCCCACAGGGGCCAGACCTCCCTGCTGGGAACATTAATTAAGCAACGCAAATCACATTTTGTTTAAGGTACAATGTTATTGATACAGACACTGCTGAGTGTATATCCCACAGCAGTGGAGAAAGGTCTTTTTCCAATGTAATACTTCTAATCACAAAACACAAAAACAAAAAATCCAGACCAAAAACGAACCAAAAAACCCCTCAGAGCTCATCATTGCGCAGAGCTCTTGATCAGTCTCACAATGATATAACCCTAGATGGGAAAGTACTTCTGCACTCTGTAATACTATAATTACAAGAATTATTAATGTGCTGAGTGGACATCATTGCTGTTTTAATAGAAAATGAAATTAAGGAGTCAGTTTGTTATCCTTCTAAGAAAGCAATTCTAGAAGAAAACATTGAAATACATTAAGTCTGACCCTTTTGACTAAGTTTGTGGCTCTAAAAGCTCTTCTAAAAAAAATCACAAAGCCTAAAACAATAAGCTGATCATTTTAGGCATCACTACACCAGGTGATAAAGTGCTGTGAAGATAAATGGTTTCTGTCAGAGTTAATGTTGAATCAAGTAGCAGTTTATGCATGTTGGTACCACACCAAGCCATTAAAGCATGCCTGCTTTAAAAAAGTGCTCAGTAGTTCAGAGTGGAACTTCATCACAAAGCTCAATTTCCATGCAACTCCAGGAAAACAAGAGTTTTGAAGTATGTTTTTCAAAATAAGCCAAGTGATCAAGTTTTCAAAATAAGCCAAGGACTGAATCCACAAATTATTATAGACCCAGATAGCTCATATGATGAAGTCTCAAGACAGATGTCTGACACATTGGTCTTAAAATCTCAATCATAGATTTTTAAATTTCTAAGGTTCTCAATTCCCTTGACAGTTTACTGTTAGTGTATTGAGCATTCTTCTTTTGTATTGCTGTGGTTAATATAAAATCGTAAAAGTTATTCTGTATTTTTGAAAAATTATTTCCCCAAATGACAGAATGGCTGCGGTTGGAAACACCTCTGGAAATTACCTAGTTCAGTTCTCTGCTCAAAATAGGGTCAACCATATTGCTGAAGCCTAATTCCACTCCGTTTTTTTAATATTTCCTAGAATGAAGACTTTTGTGCTCAATTACCTTTACCTGAATTACCTTTACAGTGCAAAAAATAGTAATTGTGTTTCAGTAGAATTTCCTTTATTTTACTTTGTGTGCATTGTCTGCTGTCTTTTCACTGGGCACTGATGGGCAGTGTCTGGCTCTTTATCTACATACCTAACCAGCTATACCTGTAAATATTTTATTTCTCGTAAAGTCACACAGAGCAGCAAAAGGCAGGTTATGGCATTTTTTTCTATGAAACATCACCTTGTCCCAGCCAGCTTTTTCCATTTGAACATTCAATACAACAATTGCAGAGTGCTTGGTATTTCTATTTTATTCCCTTCCTTCTTCATCTAACTTTTGGAAATCCAGATGGCAGGGCCTTTCAGGTCTTTAAACAAATCACTGCTTTTTGCGTGGTTGTACTTAGACACACAGACACACACCTCCCAATAGGTCTTTGGTGAATCTGCAGCATATACCTCTGTCCTCTGTTGTCAAGACATACATGGGTAAGACAAATCTGTGACAATGGGGACTTAACAGAGAGAAAATTCCTGTGAATCCTACTTACTTGTGCTTCACTCAATAAAATAAGGAGATAATCTCTGACTTTCTGCAGAAGTGTACAACTAGGAACATTTCACTCCTTATTTTGATTTGTCCATGGCTCACAAGTGTGTCTTTGTGGACCTGTTCAGAAGCACCAAGAACATGCCAAGAGCTCAAAAGACAAGAATAAAGATAGTTTCAACTACCAAGGCTTAGAATTGCATTTTTGAAGATTGTCAGGGGCATATGTAGAGAATTTTTCAGCACAACAGAGATCAATTTCACTGATATGCCAGTCCTTTTTTGCATCTCCCCATGATATTCCCTTCCATGAAGAAATAGTTCACTTGTTGTGAGCTATTTTAGCCCAGGTCTGACACTGATCACTTTTTGTAACTAAAAATAGTCCTGTATTAGGGTTACCTCTACTTTTCAGAGTACTTTATTAGCCCAGTCTGTAGTCCCAGCCTTAGAGTTTACTTATTCAATTGGATAAAAGGGAACAAGGAAACAGACAACTGGATATGAACAAAGCCTGCTCTTCTTTCATGCCTTCTCCTTCCCTAAGACAGCTGCCAGTCTTTACCAATATATTGGTGACCAGAATAGTCACCTCCTCTAAGACATCAGCACCTTTTATTCCCAAGTACACTGTGAACAAATCACATTGCTTTCACAACCTTAATCTGACTCCACTGTCTAAAATTAAAATGAATTACCAAGATTCACACTTTCTATCTTCCCAAAAACCTAACCCTAAAATTCACCATGTACTTAACCAGAGAGATACAAACTGGTATTTGCTAATGTAAGGAAAATTAATCCACAAACATCAGAGGTTTATGTCCAAAAAGGAGACAGAGGAGTCCCTTTACTTTATTCGAATAAAGGGAGAGGCCATGGGGCATTCCCCTGGGGTCTCTCGAATTTTTGGAGGACGCAGCCTCCTTTTATCCCAATTTCCCGGCCGCATTCCCCTCTCTCTTTCCCCATTGGCTGAGGTACTTGAGAGGTACAGACTTCCCGGAACGCCTGATCCCAAAGATTCCCCTCTAATGTATAACCCTCCCTTTTAATTTTTAATTCTTACAGAATTCAGGGGTTTTCTTTCCCATTGTTTCTTTCATCTTTCAATGTCTAATTTCAATTATCAGCAAACCTAGAGTTTATTTGTAAAAGAAAATATCTTTTTCCATTCATCAATCAGTGGAATCCTTCCCATTGTTTCTTTTATCTCCCAGTGCTAGCTTGTTTGTAAAGACAAATCCACTATTCCTCTCACTAACATCAGCACTGAATGCTGCCAGGGGAAGCAGCTGCACAGCCTCTTAGCATCCTCCCCTTGCAGCAGTTAATTCACATCCCCTTGAGGTCCAGAACAATCATCTCATTCAAGTAACCCTCATGAATAAAGTTTAACCCCAGAGCACCAAGTGCAAGGCTGTATGAGCAGCAGGAGGGTTGAAATCAGATGGCACCAGCCCTAGCCTCAGCAGGGCTCACCGTTTGACCACAAGCAGGAGGGGAATTAACCACACTCTGAAGCTCCTGGCACAGGCATGCAAAGGGCTTGGATGGCCCAGGTGTGTGGGAAGCGGGGAGGGAGCCCTCAGCATGCCTGGCACTGCCAGCCACTCACAGGGGCAGAAACTGAACCAAAACATACCCAATCCAACCACGGGCTGCTGTTTTTCCTGGGTACTGGAAGCACAGTTCTGGCTTTGCCTCCAAGGCTGTCACCCAGCCACACCACTGCACTGTCAGGGGAGGACACTCTGCAATTTACAGCACAGCTACAGAGAAGCCTGAAAAGGTGTGTCATCTGCTCTGTTGCTCATAGCAAGACACTGTTCAGGACCTATCTGCACTTTAGTCTCTGTCACTCTCTTCCCATCAGTTCCTTCAGGGATGTGCAAGCAGCAGAAGGTTCCCAGATGAATAAACCAGACTAGCTGCAAGATCCAGTTTAGCTGAGGTGATCCAGCCTTGGGGCATGAGCTTACAGGGTGCTGCAGGAGGAGGATATGTTTATTCCTCATTTAACCACACTGCAAAATCTTCATGTCTTCCCGCAATTTCCATGCTCCTTGTTGAAATCCAAAAATACCCCCAAAACACCCAAAGCACTATGAAACAAAGGGAAAATGCCCTTCATATCTAAGTTTTCAGATTGGATTTTTCTCTCACAAATGAAGTTCTGTATGGTTGTCTGAGAGAACAAAGAGTCAAATCTTTAGTGCTTTAGATTCAGAACAGTGTGTAGAAAACTTTTTATTAGAGATACACTTGTGGATGTGCAGATCTCAGTCTAGCAGAGACACATGCACACAAACACTAGATTGGAATTCAAGGTAACTTGGATTAGGAGAGCTGACCCTTACACAGAGAGCATTCACTTAATTAGGACCAGAACAACTAACATCTGTCCTGTCTTCTGGAATTATCGTTAACATCCGCAAATTAACTGTCCTCCGGTTCTGTGTGGGTGTTTGGGGAGAACAGGAAAGGAAAAACATGCATGTGCTTGAAATAGTTATTAGCAGAGACTAGCAGAGAAAATAGCTCCACATGTCATTAACTGAACACATAAATAGCGTGTGAGGATTAAAACACAAAGACACGTGCACACACAATACATCACATCATATTGCATCATATCACCCCACTGCTTTCACTGAGATTTCCAAGCCAAGGCTAGGCTTTGTGGGTTTTTTGGGAAGTGTAGGGACACCATCTAGCGTCGTCGTTTGGAAAAAGCACGTTGTGTCCCAGCCCCTTAAACATTTACTCCACCACGGTAGGACAGGACAAATGGTGACTGGAAAAGTTCCAGAATTTTAGCTACATCCTTCATCAGGATAAAGCGTAAAGCAAACAAGCTGGATGACAACAAATGAAGCTTATCAGAGCCCATCTTTCCAATAAGTGAGGTATAATACTGTAACAATTTTAGTGCTCACCTTTCAGCAAATCAGGCAGCTGGGTGGCTTTGCTTTCTTAAGCTTCGCATAACTGCCCCAAACACGGAAGGGTTTGTCTTAAGGATAAGAGTTTTCTCACCACTTCTGTTATCCAAAAGAAATGAAGTGTGTTTTCATAATTTCTGAAATTTCTAAAATTAGAATGACATCTGAATGTGAATTTTACAGCTAAATCTGACATGAGCAGTGTATTTCCTATGTTCATTTTTGGACAGAGCAACCACCATTAGAGCAAAAAGAGGTTTTCCCCCCAGCTTCAGTCCCCCTTACAGCACATAAGTTTAGCAATATCACTGCTGTCCACTACAGGGACCTGAGAGAGTGCCACCAGGGAGGCAGCTCTGCAGCTCCATTTCTTCATCAGCACAGAGTGCTGGGAGTCTAGGTGACTGTGTTAGGAAGAGAAGTGAGACAAAGCAGAGAGCCTTCTGCTCCTGTGGCACTTCTGTGTGGAGGCAGCTTATTCCAGCATCTCTCCATAGCCTGGGAACATGCTGTGCAGTTAGATTTCTTAGGCATCTCTGTCCCAAGCAGTCCAAGCCCTCAGATTCCTCAAATATATACAATTAGCTCCTGTGTAATTCCACTAAATCTTTAGCACAGACCTGTAATCTTTTGGGTTTTTTTCATGTAGAACTAAGAGGAAAATCAAGCCTATGATTAACTCCATTAAAATCTGACCTACTAAGGTTTACTTGGTCCATTATTCTCAAAATATACAAAAGCATAGTTATTTAATATTTGCTTTTTTTATTCCTAAATATGAGCATTGCTTTTTTGAAATGTCATTCACCATATTTCAGCAGACTGCAGTAAATTTCAGCCGTTATGATGACAGATTTTCATCTACAGTAAAAGTTGTTACCTTTCTTTCATTTTCAAATTCCTCATGTTTTAAAAAGCTAGGTGTGATTACAGGCACATATGTGTTAGTTAAGGACAAACAAGGGAAGTTTTGCACATATTCAGATGGACTGCAACCATCCATATACTCCTGAAAAACTGAACAAGATGATCTGTAGTGTAGGCACACAGGTTTCTTGTCTTTTAACTTGATACCAAAATTCAATGAGGTTCATCAATAAAAATACTTAAGTTTGAAATTAGCAGGGAGTAAAAACACTGTCTTGCTAGACAGGTGTGGTTAGTCCTACTTACATCAGACTTTGGTGGGAAATTAACTTCTTTCATCATGATTTCACATTTCTTTTAAACACATAAGCAAATAAGTTTTACAGCTAAAAGGAGTTCCTATCTCCAGTGGACTATAACAGCACCATTACACGTATTAATTTAAATATTTAAATATTTATTTACCCTCACTATAACTACTACCTGTCTCAAATACAAGATCCAACAGGTAAATGGAAATTCAGAGCTGTCAAGGACTGATTAATGGTATGCAGGGTATGTTCTGGCAAAGTTTGTGTCTGAGTCCTTTTTTACCAAGCACATGTAGTGTCTTTAGGCAGTGACTGAAAGTCAGCGTTTTCAACATAGTTGCTGCTGGAAAACAAGGTATCGATCAAGCACTACCTGTGAAAATACCTTCTCCGATTACCACATTCTTTCCCACTACATTTAAGGGAAGTGTATGTTGCATTAAACCTGGCACTTATTTAACCAGCTAGGTGAGCTGTAGGAGGCAGGGCCACCACACTGCATGTGTCGGTGGGAGACCTGTGACTCCTAAAACCCAGAGAAAACTCGGGCTGTTCTGCTGGAATTCAAGCAACACAGGCAGAAATCCATGCTATAGCCCAGTGTCCTCTTTCCTTGAACAATCTGTGTTATGGAACACTTTGTCATTAAACCGGCTGATCACACAGACAGATCTCAAAGATTGCACACAGGCCTGGCTCTAATTAATTTTGCTTTAAAATGTCTTCCTAGCTGTGCTGTCTCTGTCCCACTTACTTTGCTAATAAAAAAAGTGCAATTATAAAACTACAGATTTACCTTCTTTTGCTCCCCAGTACTCCCTGTAGTATGAAAAAGACTCCCAGAACTTTACAAAACAAAAAATAACTTTAAATTATTTTTAAATGTTGTTTTAATAAAACAGTTTGTAAAATATGTTTGTGTTGCTCCCACTTCTAGTGTTTCAAGAATTCTATTTATGGCCATTCACTTCGTAGGCATTTAAGTGAGATGAAGAATCTGGAGACATGAGACAGCACGTAAAACACTTTGATCCTTGTTTTTCTGCAGCAGACCGGGAAATCCCGATGAATAATAAGGAAGGAAATCTAGGGGTTTCCCTGAAGATCAACAGACCGCCTGAGCATCTTCTGAAGTACTGTGCATCAGGAACACTGCTAATCTAGCTGGGAATAGTACAATTAAGAGTAGTTTGGTGGATAGGCTTAAGCTACACTTTTGGAAATTAATAGCAACTGACACATAGCTCTTTGAGTAAGATGGTTTCTCTTTTCTTGCTTTGCACCACGTCCAAGGAACAAAGCACCACAGATACTACTGAAGTGTCTTTCAGTTTTGCATGTAACAAGCAAGTGGCTGGAACAGAGTGAAACTAAACAGTTAAATAAATTATTACTTCACTGGAAAAAGAAGTAGCACAGGGAGAAAAGCTATTCACAAATCATGCACTAATTCATCAAAACTTGTCTAAGAAATGAGCACAGGAAGATTTTTTAAACTTCACCACACAGTTTGCTTTTTGGCATGCATTCCATTTAGAAATGTTCTGCATTTATTATCTATTTTCAAAACAAAACACTTTTAGTTTTGCAAATGGTTTTTGGGGGTTTTTTGGGTTTTGTTTTGTTTTGGTTTGGGTTGTTGTTGTTGTTGGGGTGGGTTTTTTGTTTTTGTTTTTGGTTGGTTTTTGTTTTTTTTTTTTAATTTGAAAATGGGACTTAAATTAAGAACAAGGGGAGAAAAAGAACCATAGTATGCATAGTAGAAATATGCAAAATATTTGGTTTTAGAAGGAACCCAAATAAATCTAAGTTAGTTCTTGGCTTCCTTTGCAGAAAGGAGTTCTTTTTCAGTCAGACTTTATTTAATTTCTATTCCTTGTTCAGTCAGCAGTTCTTCCTGTTCAGTCAACATGACAAAAGAGAATTAATGACCCAGCCCTAGCCTAGAATAACTTTTCTGATTATGACTGAAATTTTTTTGTCACACCCAAACGCAGGGATCTGTGTCCTGAAGAGGTGATAACTAATATTGCTGTGTGTCCCTGACTTCAAGTGCCATGAGTGTGCCACAGGTTCTGAATGTACTTCAGGTTTCCGCTGAAGTGTCACACAGCCTCCACCACAGACATGTGCATCTGCATTTCAAACAGACATCATCTTTTCCCTTGCTGAGCAGGTTAAATGTTGCTGTGTAAGAGGAGGGAATTCTGTTGCCTCATGTTGCTGCCAGGCACACAGTATCTGGTTATACCAGTAGAAAGTTATCATATCAATATGCTACAGACAATCTGGCCTTGAAAGCAAGACCAGATGAGAAAGTAAACTGCGGTATCAAACAAAAGACTGTTTATGTTATATGGCTATTTGAGGATTTGTGCGAGTAAATACTGCCAACAGCAAAACAAATGCAATGGGAAAAAGAGTGCAATGTGTTTTACCCAGCTTCAACAACACAAGCAGAGATCAAAGGCAGAGGACAACATTTCAGTCGTGAACAGAGGAGTATTACAATACCTTATTTTTCTAGTGCCTCCACCACTTAAAGGAAAATGCTGTCTCAAAACAGTTCTAGTGGAAAATAAAGAGTACCTGACTGGCCCATAACAACATGCACCTGTGCAACAGCACATGTTCCAGTGTGGTTTGAGTGCCGCTTCTGAATGAAGTAAAGCAGATAAAGGCAGATAGGCCCCAGTAAAGCAGATAGGCCCCATTTGTGGACATAGGTGGAGTGTGAAATGCATGGAAAACAGCTCACTTCTCATTGAGGTTGGTCTTGGGCAGCTCAGAGCTGCAAAGTCTGGTTGCTAATGTCTTTCAGGTAAAAATGTGCAAGAAACTTGCAGCCTGCGTTTGAGAGACAGGACATAGTATGTAAGTGACCTCTTTAGCTACTGAAATAATTCTTCTCAACCTATCTCCAACTTCCAACTGCAAAGTCTTCCTTCTTTGCCTGGGGGAATTGGTCACTGAAAATAAGGAGACTGTAAGGCAGAATCAGTTGCAAAATTTGAGGCCAAAGAGATTCAAGAATATAGAAGGTTTTACGTTTATTGAACTTTTAAGTCAGGCTTTCTTGTTAACACAGTAAAACTTAGTGCTTCGGGGCACAACTGAAAGGATAAAATTTTGCAGTTTTTAGATTAACACGAGAGAAAACAGTCAGTGGTTATTAAATCTAGCACACTGCAGGTAGCTTTCCCATATTTCATAATCTCTTTTGTTGTACTACCCTCCTAAAATGTCCTTAATGCACTATTTCTTTTATGTTATTTTCCCTTGAGTGTCTGTGTGTCTGAAGTTATCTTGAGGGAAATCATCTGTATATTACAAGTCTCTAGGTATTGTGGTCACTAACACCTAAATTAATGACAAGATTTTAAACTTACTTAAATGTACTCTAACATCTGTCACACCAATTAACACAGCATTAATAGAAATACTATGTTACTGTTAGTCTTAGAATTTCATCTATACATTACAGGGACATACGCCAAATATTTTTGAACCGAGTGACTGATCTCACCAGAATCATTTTTGTACACTTCAAATCCTTCTTGTAGGCACCTTTCATGCTTGTTATTCACAAGAACTGTCTTCCACAAAAATCACTGTCACGTACCAAGCAACCCCCAATAAGGCACTTCCATAGTTACCGGGCTGTATAATTTCTCTGTGACTCGTTTGCTCTCTCACACAGCCTTTCAGATCCAGCTTTACAGGGAATTTTCTCCATGATTTCAAGGCATGTACATCCATATGTGCAGAAATAGCTTGCCTTGGTGCTGTTGTTGGGTTTCCTTAAAATGGAGGAATTCAGGGCTCAGAGTGTTGTTATCTTACACTACACACCGGGAATTTACAAACCAACCGCAAGAGACTCTGATTCATCTTTCTATTGCTGAATTTCACATTCCTCTCACAGACACCTGAAAAGAACATTCTTAATCATAAAGCAAACTGATTTCCACTCAGATACCCAGGGCGAAATTGGAAACTTAACTCTTTATTTTCCTTCACACTAACTATATTGACTTGGTTTTGCTCCTCACATTTTGATTGCACTTTGCTGAACATCCTTGCTTCCTTTCTCCACTTTTACAGAGTGCACTTGGAGCTGTCTCTGCTCATCTTTCTGGACATTGCATATCTCATGCCATTCTAAATTGCAAGCTCTGCCCTTGTTCTGTCCAACACACAAATGAACGAGTTGGAGATGGCCTTTTACTGAGGAAGACTGATGCTTTGGGAAAGCTGATGGAAAACCTGGAGAAACAGTTCTTTTGGAGGAAAGGAGGGATATGTTCTGCTGTGGAAACTGGTCAGACACCTAGGAAGAAGTGTAAAAAAAGACAGGAAAAGGATTTCATGAACTCTTGAATTTGGTATGTCTAGTGAAAAGAAGGAAGATTTGAAGGTTGTGAGGAGGACAAATGATCCAAATCCAAGTCAGAGATTTTCATGGCCCTGGCAGTAGAATGACTTCCTCTATTTAACAAAAATGCAAGGGACTGGGATGGGGAGCCTTGACACAGAATCTTACAGGACCATAACCAAAGATAGATTAAAGAGCACTCTATGAATGAAGCTGAATGGCTGTGAGAAGGATTTCAGGAAAGGCTGAAAAAATTTTTCATTGAAGTTTTGCTTTGGTTATTGACAGGAGCATCAGACACTCTGCTTGTAGCAGGCAACCACATATATAAATACATATGCCCTGAAAGAAATCCACCCTGGTTGGGCTTGTTTCAAAGTTAGTAGGATTTTCATGTTCCTACCTGCAGTTAATTTTTAAAAACATAAGAAATTTTGATTTCAGCAAAACTTATCATCTGCAAAGCATGTTGAGAAAAGCAACTTTATTTGTAGGAATATAATCTCACTATGAAGGAAATCCTCCAAAAGAAATGGGATATAGTATATTGTGCATAAAATTGAGTATACTATAACGACCATAAAACGTGGTGTATCGTCCTTCTAAACTCCTTCTAAACACAAGGTGTTTAGGAGCTCTGCATCAGCCGGCAATTTGTACAGGCTTTCAACTGCTCCCAATAAAAACCCTAAATGATGGGTTGCACCACTTTATTAACAACAGAAGGGCCATGTAATCATGCTATTCTTACAAATACTTTTTCTGTTTGTTATCTTGCTCGTAAGGAAGGAGAGAGCTTAGGGTCAAATCTCATTTGCCTCCTTCCAGCAATACACTTGATGTCTGTAACTTGTGTTCTAAAGTTTTCCACTTTGAGAAAACCTACAGAAGGAAAGTGTATCCTCCATGAATATTATTTCTGAGTGGAATAAGGAGTCGTAAAAATGTCAGTCTGATGGAGGTGTGGAAAAAAGGACCCCACCAACATATGTCAGCTGTTTGGGCGGTCCAGAGGTTGAGATAGTTCTCATTAATCGTTGAGACTGGCAATACCAAGGCTAGTTTTGATAAAACACCATTACTTACTGCAATATTTATTGAACCTGAATCAAACGTATCTGCACGCTCATACCAGCGCACAAACAGGTTCTCTAATTCTTCTGAGGCATTCTGCTGTTTAATTTCCTACAATGAAACTATTTCCATGTAGTGATGAAAGCTTCTCTCCTGACTTCACTCAATACTAGAATGTAGGAAAATATTTTATGCAGAATAGGAAGGAACTCTGTGATTTGTGATTTAGAATTAATTGCATAGCAATAAAATATGACAAGATCAGACATTGTTGCTTATACACATATCCAAGTGTCTTGGTTTGAAAGACAGGTACTTATCAGCAAAAAAAAAAAGCTGGAATCTCCCTTTGAATAGAGAATGTAAACCCCCTCCCTCAGATGATTATAATTTTGCAATTGGAGGCTCTCAGGCAAAGATTTGGGAGTGGGAATAACAGTCCTTTACTAGGAATATTAGACAAAGTAAAGACAAATACAAATGTAATAGCACTAAGAGACAAGCAAAAACAAAGAAACAACAAAACCTCAGAAAATGCCCTGACAGAGTCAGGGATGTGACCTGACACCCTGGAAATCAGGGTGGTGAAAGCAGTCCAGATGAAATCCTCCTCGAGCAGTAAATGCAGTTCTATGAAGTGAAAATAGTCCTGTAGGAAAGTCCGATGGTGATGAAAATTAGTTCAGTCTTCCTCTGGAGAGAAATCCAGTGGAGAGAGAGAAAACAAGCAGGGTCCCCTGGTACTCCAGTCCTTCCGGAGCGGTGTCCTCGGACCAAACTGCTGCTCACTGCTGTTCCACCTGGAGAAACCTGCTGCCTCCTTTGTTTAAGTCAAGTATCCATAAAGTACCCAGCCATCAGTTACCTAGCAAACCACCAGGGAAAAATTCCACAAACACAAAAGAAACAGATCCAACCCCTAACACCAAAGCCTTTATTTTCTAGAGCTGCCATTTAATTTATGATTTGAAATTACTCTAGAATCTACAACAGCTTGCAAACCAATTCATGCCAAATTCCTCCTCACTGTGTGTGATGCAGGTGATTAACCTTGGCACAAGATTTCCAAAGAGTCGATAAGATTGCAAAAGTGAATCTTATATATGTTTGGAAGAACAATGAACAACTAAGCCACTGAAAACATTGATGTACATTTTGAGTACATCAGTCTCTGTGTGGGAAATCAGGTGTTGAGTTACATTTTCTAATGTTACTGAAGAAGACTAATAGAGCACATGACTGGTTTTCTGTGTATGCCTTGGGAGTTTTATAGAGAGTCCCTATCAAATTTAAGAATGTAAATAACTGTTCTGTCCTCTGTAATAGAATCCCAGTTACACAAGGTCCTGGGTTAAACAGAGTTCATTTGCATTCTCTTGGTTAATGCTTCATACACATTTTTGCCCTTTTCGAGATCACCCGTCTTTTAAGTTCCTCTTCCCTAAATTGCTGGGTTCAGAATTAAAAACTGCCCAAAAGAAAATTAAAGAGTAGTCTGTCGTTTTTACCTCATCTGAGAAGAATTTCACCAACTGTACCTAACTTCGTTATTACCAGTATTTTACTGGCTGCAACTCTCTTCTTCGTGTAATTCTATTTAACCAAAGACTTTGGATGTCACCCAGATGTTCACATAAATTATATTTTACTTTACTTGAGACTGACCTCACTGATGTCCTGTAGCCATAAAAAGATTTGGCAGTCATTTATAACCCTGAATCTCTAATCATATTTTCTAGAAGTGACGTGCATTCTTATTGCTATTGATAAAGTGGCTGTCAAGATACAGGTTGTGTGGAGAATAATCCTCTTCTGAGGCACAGAACACAAAGAAAAGCAGTTGCTACTTCAAGCTACAACACACTTTACTACACTGGGTAGACTATTGATCTTATTCACACAGTAAGTGGCTCCTACTTAATTGATATGGCACAGTGGCCATTTAAATGCCGTGGGCTTGGTTGCTTTTTTTCTAAATACCTGTACAGCTGCATTCCATACCACTGCTACACTGCTGTGGTCATCAGGTCCTTCACAGAGTTCTTGTTGATGCTAGTGAGCCTGTGTGCTGGGGTAAGGAATGAGAGGTGGCCTGCACACATTCTCCAGTAAAACAGCAACTCAACTGCTATTCATAAATGATCTTTTTAAATACAGAAAAAGAATGCTAAGGACATCAGTTCAAGCTTAACCTACAGACTCTGTAAATCATTCTTCAAATATTATACATGCCTTCCATGTGGTCCAGAAGCTTCCTAGAATTTGGATTTTCTCTAAATTATTATTAGAAGGCCTCCTGTGGGATTAAAGATCTTTGGAAAGGTTATGAGACCTTTATTTTTCTAAGTAAACTCACAAACCACAGTTCTCCTACATGTCGTTCAGCTTCACAAGCTTGCTGAACTAGTCAGCAATGATTAGTTTTATGGGGTTATTTTAGGCCTCTTTTTTTATTCTTCGAGGAAGAGAAGAGTTTTCTCAAGGGTACTCCTATTCCTTCAATGAGTCCCTCAGGCAAATACATCCCAAACATGTCAGTGACAGCATTCTCTTAAAGTTCTTTTGTGAAATAGTTTTGTTAGATGTTGGAGATCGCACATAGTGACAGCTTCACTCTGGGCATAACAGGAGATTGAAAAAGACACAAATTTTTAATTCTTCATCCCATTTGAACATTTTGTTAATATTTTCTGTCACAGCAATACAACACAATGACAGGGCCCTGATTTTAGCAGGATATAAAGACAAACAAAATTGCTGAGAACCATCTTGAGAAAACATAACAAGAAATCCACTTCACTGTGGGAAAACGTACTTGGTTTAGTCTGCTGTCTATCACCAGGGCATTAACAGAGGTCATAACAATGGGCACCTTTCCTATCAGATATTGTAATATAAGATGCACCTTGACAGCTACTGAAGAGTATCACACAGCAGCACACATCTGCACATTGGTTCAGAAATTAGACCACAATTCAGAAGTGTAGTTTTCTAAATCTTAATTTCTTCAGCTCATAAGCAGAGCCCCCTTATATCAATCAGTAGCACTTCTGGAAATGGACACGTCTCTGAAACCAAACTAGAGAGGACTGTGTACACTCACAAGACCTCCACACATGACAGTAAGCCAAGAGGAGAAATTAGGGGAAAAAAGTCATTAGTAGGCATTTCCTATGAAATAACGAACTTCCTTATAATTTTATTTCCAAACTGCTGGTTTTTCATAGTGTCTGATAATCACAGAGAACTCTTCTCCTCTCAGGATACACAAACCACAGGATTCCGATGACTCACACCGAAAGAGCTTTCAAACACACGGAGGACGGAAGGGCATGCTGTTTCTGCATTAAAGCTTCCTGCCAAAGCCCCAGACTAAGCATACATGAATAATATATTTGGACAAAGTTTTAGCAACAATGGTAAGTTCACCTCACTGTAACTGTTCCGGTGAGACAATCTTGCCCATTTTATGGACTGTCTGATTGCATCCTGTTTGACACTTCCTTCCTGACAATCACAGCTGAAGTAAAATCACTTGTGAAACTGTTGTTTTCACATAAAGATGCAATATTGACTTTTTGATGCAAGGATATAATACCTCTCTTCACTGATGATCAGCAGAAAAGGTGATTGACCTGAAATCTTGACAGTTCTTTGGACAGGACCTGTAATGCATAATATTTTTATTTTGCTTTTATCTCAATAGGCTCCTTACTGATCAAGCTCTTGATCTAACATCAACAGGATACTGAAAATTAAAGTGAAGTTCTCTCTTCTTGGAACTGTAAAGATAAATCCTTCAGCTGAGGCAGCACCTCTCCTCCAAAGGAGAAATATTGAGCTCAATCTGCTGTAGAATATGTAGGAGTTCTTATGGGAAAATTTCAGAGGAATGAGGTCTGAAAGGGGAGACCAAATATACACAGGCTGATGATACACAAGAAGTGCAGTCTGATGCTGCTGCTGTCAATAAAGCTGTTTGGCCTTTCCACAGAGCTTCTCTGGAGACATGCCAAGGCATTCACCTGCTGTTTAACACCTAGCTAACACTGCAGGAGAATAATGAAGCCTGTTCAGCCACATGTTTCTCAAAGCAAAGGCTGAACACTCTAAATATACTGCTTAGCTGAACTTAGGTAGTTTCTCACACCATGGCTTGGACTTTGATGGAGAAGAAAATAGAGCAGGTCAGTGTGAATGGTTTGCAAAACAATAAATTTCAGATTCTGATGAACTGGCTGGGGGCCAGTGAAAGACTTGTGTTCTCAAATTCATAAACTAGTTGATGAGTGAATGCCTGCCTTGGAGGAAAGGTGTGACTGAGCCACGCAAAACTTTGAGATGCTGAGCTGATCTCAGAAGTGCAAAGCTAAACCAGTGGACTTACAGAGCACCTCAAGTTTTGTTATGTGAATTTCATCCTCAGCAGCTGAAAGTGCAGAGCTTTCACTAATTTGAAGCTAATGTATGTATGCTATAGTCCCCAGATCCCAGGTACCAGCTCCTCACTGACTGCAGCGCCATTACTGAGGACAGAGGTAAATGCTAGAGCTACCAGACTGCAGAATTACACAACAGGAATAGAACATTTAGGATCCCAAGCAAGGGTGATTGGTGAGTTGTGCAGTAGGATGATATGTATTTGTTGGGAACCTCCGTGGGAATAGAATACAAGCATTGCAAAGGTACAATGAGGACAAGAAGCAGGAGGTCTTACACTTCAGGAGGATTGTAACCATCTTTATCCATCCAATCCACAACCCCATTATTCCTGATGTGTGGAAAGCAGATAACAGCAGTTTCCCTAGGGTGATGAGAGCATGCCACAGTTTATGCTTTTACTGCTCCCACAGGGAACTACTGTGTTCATTCTTCTCCTTCTATCAGTTGCATTTGCAGCTAATGACACTGCAACTGATACAGATTGTTGTTATTATTAGTCTCCCAAGATATCAGTGTACAATTCAGGGCATATGGAATACCAGTCATGAAAGATATAAAGGAGCTTTCTTATTGCAATTCTCACCTTTGCATCTTTCCACCCCTTTTGAGTTATGATGGATCACTGTTTCTCCTTTATCCATTTAGGCATATTTAGGTGCAATTACTATAGAAAGTCATAAAGAAAATGATTTTATAAGTGCATGGCATTATTACTAGAACACTGTGGATTTTTATCCTGTTTGTGTTAAGCTCCCATCCAAACTATTCCCTTTATAAAAGTTTTCCTAAGAAACCAAAATCATGACCTGGTTTTTGTGCAGATAATAAAAAGCAGTGGTTGCAGAGACAGTTATTACTTTTCTCTTTTCTATGTACCACTCAGTAGTTAAAAATCTGCATCATTCTAGATGTTTAAAGGTACATAAACTTAATATCAAAGCAAAAGT
Source organism: Peucedramus taeniatus (assembly GCA_013400575.1). Classification (NCBI taxonomy): domain Eukaryota; kingdom Metazoa; phylum Chordata; class Aves; order Passeriformes; family Fringillidae; genus Peucedramus; species Peucedramus taeniatus. Next base: position 31,352 of record WBNO01026536.1, on the reverse strand, counting down.
GGGTATTTGCATGAAATGGGGGCATTAGGTCCTTGAAATAAAGAAAAATTGTGCTAGGTGTACACTGGTAAGCATTTCAATTTTTTATAGGTCTGGATTTAAATAAGAATTTTGGAGCACAGTCCTAGATGACATTTTTTAAGGTCAATGTGGTTTGGATTATAATGTTCTAGGATGGTTGCTAAGCATTTTTGGAAAGCACACTTCAAGCAATGGTGACAAAAATGTCAAATAGGGTGTATGATCAAGTAAGTTTTCCTTGGGTCTGCCCCAGGCAGGTTTTCACTGTCCTTGTTAACCACTTGGATGATGGAAAAGTGAATGTGTTTATTGCACCATCAGTGTTGTATGAGCTGCAAGGTTAGATGTGCTAGAAAGCAAGGTTAGAACAGTTTTTGAACATCAAAGAAAAGGTCTGGAAACAGTGGATTCAGTTTTCAGTGGTGAAAAATGCAAAATTCTAGACAAATAATGGCAATAAAATAGTGCAAATGCAGGGTAGGAAGTGATGGGCAGTTGTGGATCTGCAGAAGGGCATCTACAGGGAGGGGTTTTGAAATCGAAGAGGTCCCACTGGCACGTGGGATCAGGTGGCTAACTTGAGGCCCAGGGAGAAATTGCTTGTGCTCTGCTGATACATCTTCAAATAATTTTTGTGCTCAATTTAAGGCATCCTGTCCTAGGAAGGATGAAATATACTTAAAATTACATACATTACCACTGGAGATCCGTAAAAGAAGAGAGAGAATGAGGATGATCATAAGGCTACAAAATAAAGCTGATAAAGAAAAACTGAGACATATAGAGTCATCTGCTTGGGAGAGGATGAAGGGGAGGATAGGAAAACAGTGGAAGTGACAAGTTTAGGGAACCTGCACTAAGGGACATGAAGATCAGACAGGTGTGGATGTCTCAGGCCACCCAGGGAGTCTGAAAAGTCTCTCCAACAAAACATCATTGTAAACACAGCCAACAAATAATCCTCACTAATAACTATCTCAGGGAAGAAGATGACCACTATTTGAGTCTGAACCTTCTAGACCTTCCAAAATGTCACATGGGCATCACACTGTAGAGAAGCAGAATCAAAGTTTTTAACACTTCTGGAAGGATTTAGGAGATAAAATAAACAAAGAAAACATCCAAGGGTATCTTGGTTTGGTCAATCTTTAAGGCCTTGTGTCTAGACCCTCGTCCAAAATTAGGGCCTTGAAAAAACACCAAAAATCAATTTTAGGGAGAAGAGCTTAGTTTTAATGGAAATAAATTAGAATGGTTCACTTTCTTAATTGGGAAAACTGTCAGCAACTAATTCACACAGTCTGGAAATAGGAAAGTTGATATGAATTTCTTCCCCAGTCCGTTGCCTCCCTGCAGGCACATCCTCATGTCCCTGGCTGGTTGTAGCCAACTCATTAACTTTTTGAGCAGCAGTAGATTTTTCCCAGTAGCCTTTAGGAAATTTGCCCTTCTTCTCCAATCCTCTGGTGCTCAGATGTCTGATCTCTCCTAGGCAAGAGCAGCCTAAACTCCTTTTCTTTCTGGAGGGTTGCATCCAACCTCTTCACTTTTTAATGGAACACAATATATCACTGTAAGCACTGAAGCAACACAAACACTATCCATTACACCTTCTTGATGGAAAGAATGCCAGATTAAGATGATAGTAAACAAGGACCAATAATTTCTAGACTGTAAGGCCAAAAGGGATCACTCCTGATGTCTGGATAGCCTCTTAAATAACATAGATCACAAATTTCTCTGAAGTATTTTTTTATCTGACAAAAGTGTTCTTCTTTCTCTTTTAAATGCTAAAATCCAAATCAAAACTTGTAACTGAAAAACTTGACCCATTTTTTAAAACATTGTTTCAATGGTTAGTTAGACTTGCTGCTGAAAATCTGTGGTTTATTTCTAATTTTCACTTGTCGTTCTCTGATTCCTATGATGTTTTCATCTGCCAGGCTTAAGAGACAAAGGCTGGTTCACTCTATTTGTGCTGACCCTCTGGGACCAGATCATCTCCTAACTTCCTCTTCAGTAAGCCAACAATTCTGAGTTTCCTAGTGTGGGACATGTTTTTGAAGTCATTACTCATCCCTGTGGCTCTGCCATGAACTCTTTCTACTTTACCAACATCTTTAACAACACTGCAGAAATAGTTGCATTGGTGGAACATATTAAAAACATATTAAATAAAGGGAGGCGGGGAGGGAGCTTCATTTCACCTTAATACTTCCCAATACATTTCTTAGGCTATTTTAGTACTGGCATTACAGGGGGAACTTGCTTACACACCACCCACAAATATCTTGTCACTGGTTCCTATTTAATCTCCCTGAACTAACATATGATGTTGCCCTTACCTAAATATTTAGATTTGATTGCAAAATCCACAATGCAATCTGTTCGCAGCTCAGCAACTCTCCAATATTTGTCTTGTGAAGAATTTAGATTCTAGCCATCTCATTTATTTTTGTTCTTAAGTAACTGGCAAAGTGTCAAATGTATTAGATTTAAGCTTAATGGAATGGAAATGGGAAAAGCATCCCAATACTTGCTTAAAAATGTATTAAACTTCCATAACTTTCAATTTGCATGTTTGTGTTTCTGAATTTTCATCTTTTGTTTCTGGCAAGTTTTTGTGTTTGCCAATCTCTGCATGTATGCAGCTGTATACAAAGAGATAGTCCAGAAATATTTTGATTGATCCTTTTGACAGAAATTTTTGGTTATTTTTTTGGGGGGGTTGTTTTTTTTTAAATTTATTTGTTTGTTTGTTTGTTGGTTTCGGGTTTGGGTTTGGGTTTGTTTGTTTTGTTTTTTTTTTAATCACACTTCAAAACAGGGCCCATATTGGTAGGATTTTGTAAGTGTTGTGTTTTGGTAGTGTCAAAACTTGCTAGTGACATTTTAATAAAGGCAACTGGTTTTTCTGTTCAAGCAATTTTCAATATTTATTTAGGATAAGTTTAGAAACCTTAAAACAACTTAAAGCAGAAGAAAAATATTTTAATATCAAAAAGGCCTCAAGATTTATTAAAAAGCCCAGTCAACCATAGGAGCTTTCAAAATGTTTATTCCTGTGGGGTATTTAAAAGTTTTTTTTTAAATTTAATTCTTCTTTGAAACGTTCTGTAATTGTCAGATTTCCTCGGACACAAAAAATACTGTGCCCAGCCAGCTCTTACATTTGAACCTCAGACAGCTTTCAAAGTGCTGTGGGCAGGTCACAAGGACAACAAACCCCCAGATACTGCAAAACAGGAAGGAATTGTAAAACGTGGCAGCAAAACAGTGACTCATGCGGATGCCAAGCGTTTGGGATGGTGTGATTCGCTTTATCGTGCCTGTCTGCAGAACAACACCGTCCCACCAGGGCAGAGGAGCTCAGCCAGCTGAGCACTTCCAGCTGCAGCCAGGACACATCCGCCAGCAGCTATTGCAAGTGACTCTCGGAGAAGAAAATCTCCATCGAATGTGCAGTGCCTATCCCTGTGAAACCTGCACCTCCACTCCCGCCCTGCCTCCCTGGGGAGCCTTTCTGGCACCTTGCAGAGACACCACCCCGCAGATCAGTTCTGCTCTCAACACCAGGTGCTGTGAAGACCCCACCGGACCCTTTTCCTCTTTCTTGCCCGAAGGCTGCCTGTATAGCCCTTAACTAGCTCACATCAACCAAAGTAAACTTGACAGATACTTGTTTCATCCCTCAGGACCATCAACCTTTCCCTTTCACATCTGCAGCCAGCATTTCTCATGGGTGAATGAGAAAGCCAAGGGGCACGGTCTAGATGGGAAAATCCAAACTGCTCCCATCATTGTTTGCACTTTCTCTTATCTCCAGAATAACTGAAGGGTCTTTTTCTTTTTTTTCACCTTTCTCGTTTCAGGCTCCCTTTTCCACCCCACAGAGACACCACAATCATCTCTAAGTCTTCCCACATAGTCTCCCTTTCAGCAAAACGGGAGATCTGGGCTCCTTCCTGTTTCTCCTTGAGTTTTTCAGGCATGACATCAGGACCCCACGGCAAAGACAATCACTGCCAAGGAGCAGCTAGGCAGGAAGGTTTTGGTAAGACAATTCCTGGAGCAGAGCACATCTTCATTGGGCTTGCAGAGCTCAGTGCCTGGTGTGGAGCACATGCTGTTACCAGCAAGAGGCAGGGAAAACAGCAGTCTTTTAGACTGTGTTATCAAGTTCAGTGCTGATGAGGAAGTGTGTGGGTGTTGAGGGATAGCAAAATTTCCTCTTTTTACAGTTGGCCAATCCCACCAGCCTCATGAGACATACTGCCCCATTGATTTCATATTTACCTCAGAGGACCTACTTGGTGCAATACTGCTCAGTGCCAACACTTCTTGAAAGTTCTCATCAGATCTCAAATGCTTTATCTGAAAGTTTTAAGCCCACAACACACCTGGGCAGCAAAATCTCTGTTGTTGTGAATAGCAGTATCATTTCTTGGGTTTTCCACTGTCTTCAGACTCTGCTTCCTTCTCCTTCTTTCAGTGTTCTTGTGCCCACAGAAATCTGTGAGAATGTGTCACATTAGAATTGTCACCTGCTGGAAGTAATTTCAAAAAAATACCCAACTGGCAGCTCCATGAACTTTTACACTAGATACAAACAGCAGGCCTAGAGACCCTCCCCTGTGTATCCTTGCAAACTGTCTTATGATGCCTGCTTTTTCAGATCAAAGGAAAAAGTAATCCAGAAGTAAATAGATGAAGCTCACTGTCAGAGCATGCACATCTCTACACATGCAAATAATTACTAAAAATTAACAATGTTTGCTAAGTCACAAAAGAACTGTCTTTCATGTAATTATCTTACAAGCATCTTCAGAGGCTCTGTCTTTTTTTCCTCTAAATGCTTTGCATTAATCCAAATATTTGGATGTTGGCAATGAATTAAACTTCCCCAAAATGTAAAGGTTTGTTTTTGTTTTTGTTTTTTTAGGAAGACAAAATTACTGATTCAGATGAATTTTGGAACAATGGATTAGCTCAAGACACAGACAACACTTGCACAACTGACTTTGCAAATCTTCTTCTACTAGAACAAGAAAATAATGCAATAAAATGTATTAAAATTAGATTAGGCAAATATCCATAATAACAATGTGTTTCCATCACTTTAAATTTGGCTGATCATCTGACTGTATGCATGTGCCTGAAGAACTTCCTAATTAGTTTTAAGTGTTCTCAAAATAGGTGTTGCCATGCAGCTTCCTCTTCCGTGAATATATGGGCCCATGGGCAATATTAAGTGATCATTTCCAAGGAAATAGCCCATGCATTTCAAAACACAGGTAGCTTCAGAAACATTACAGATTAATTTGAGATCCACTCCTTGTCTCTCACTGTAAGACTCAGAGAATGACCTTAATAAGTCAGGCACAAAGGAAACCAAGGACGATGCCAAAACACATCCTGTTAATTTACATAGTTTATACTTAGAGATAGGTCTAGCTTCTTGTGTTGTTTTTTTTTTAATTTTACAAATATGCCTCAGAGCAATAGACATAGAAATATGCTGGATGTTTTAACAACAAAACAAAACCAAAGTTCGCAAAATTTATTAAAAAGCATTATCCCTGAGATGAAAACAAACATCTATCTTTCTTGACAATTTGTGCTGAGACTTATTCTCATTATATAAGTCTATTCAACTGTTAACTATTTATAACCACTGTGTGCCCTCAAGAAAATGCAGATATTAGAAACCCTTGGGGATTAATAAATGCTTTGCTTGGCACAAAACCATACAACAGCATCAGGATCTCTGCTAATCTGTATCAGATTCAATTCCAGACTGCATGGTATTTTACTCTTTCTCACTTGCTCTTGTGATCAAGACAAGGTGAGTATCTTCAAGGAATATTTTTAAACTTGACCATATCTAGGATGCAGCATGGCAGCTCTGACTCAAACTGTGCCTTTTCCTTACAAAGAAAGGTCTTTATTTTTTGTAAAAAACAAACACAAAAAATCCCACAGTCTGTTAATTGGCTCATTATATTCTGCACCAGTCTGTCCACATCCCCATGCCTTCTGATTAGACATAATTTCCCCCTCAGTATTTGCACCCTGTATTTAAAGCTGCCTCACCTTCTTCTAACCAAGTCCCTCATCACTCTGTCACTGCTTTGAAAATATAGTGTCTTGTCCCAGCTTGGAGAGGGGCAGGAGATGGAGACCTGGTGGGAGTTGTTCATCCAAGCATAGTTTCCAATGTCTGTGTACCTGTTGCTGGTACAGTGATGGTTGTGCTGCCTTGTGGCCAAGAGTCACAGACACTCCCTTCCCCTTAGCATCCACTTCACACTGCACCCAAGATTTTTTAAATTGAGCTCTGTTGAATTTGTAAGGTTATCCTGCTTGAAATCAAGTCCCAGAAATCAGTCTTCTGCCTAAGAGCCTGGTGTAAATGAGAGTCATTATAATTAGCAACCACAATAACCACTTCCCTGACTAACCATCCACTGAAAAGCTTATTTGTCAAACACCTGCCTGTTACTAGCTGCTGAAATAAATGCAGTGTTCTTCCCACCACTGTGGATTCTCAGAAGGGTTGTTCATTGGTACTACTACACAAAGGGTGTGTCATTTCAAACATCTGTGTTTGTGGAAGAAAAAGGCATATGTTGAGCAGAGTTCAGCTCTCTGCTGCCTACTGGCTTTTCTTGGGTGAAACTCGGAGTTAAATATAGACCTGGATGGACGCAAAGACAGTCAAGAACAAGTCAAGACATGAGAGCAATAAACAAAATTTCTGAGACTGGGACACTTGTGCAAACACATAGAAGTACAGCAGAAAGGAAAGTCGAAAAAGCACTAGCCAGCTAGCTGTTACACTGAATAGAAAGCACAACAGGCTTATTCAAATTTAATTCGTTCAGACAAATGTGTTGTTGCACTCAGTGTATCTCATGGGTGTAGTTTTTAATGCTTTAGGAAACAATATTTTTCATGCTTTCTTCCCCTTCCTATGTTTTGGATTTACAACCTATTTTGGATTTAAAGAGGGTCCTGGGATTTTTCTTCCTGTTACTCACTATAATTAAATAGTGTTTATGTACTTCTGAGTTGAAAGCTTTCCAAATATTTTCTTTTTTTCATTATCAATCATTAGTTTTTTTCTTTTTTTTTTCATGACTCAGTCCTTTTTTTTCAGACATCTTGTTGCTCCTTCCTAACTTGCATCATAGGCTAAACTTTCTTATCAACACATTTGGCACTTGCTCTTTATAGCTTGTTTTGTTTTATTTTCCCTGTGCAAATGCCTTCTCCTTAGCCCATAAAGTCATTTCTGTCAGCCTGTAGATTCTACCCATAAGCACCTCTGACTTTTGACTTAGTCTCTGTTCCAGACAGAAATTTTGTTTCCTTTTTCATCTTCTGAAATGTCTGACATACTTCTCAACTGTTGTTAGTATCATTACTCCCTTCATATTATATATTATAGCTCTGGTTTATTCTGCTCTGAATATATAAGCAATTACTTCCTTTTTTCTCTTTTCATTTAGTTCATTGACCTCCATCCCCTCTCAGTTGTTGGGGCCTGAAGTCTTAATTTGAGTACTGTTAATAAAGAGTAAATACTCTTATAATAGCTCAGATTACTTAACTCTCAAACTCAAGCCTACATGCATTTTGCTTAGGTGTCATTACACCCTATTAATTTTTAAAAAAGGCTCATGTGATAAAACTTGTAGATGACCTAAGCAGTGAAAAGTTTTTGGTTAGGTCATTCAGTCATTAAATATTTAGATTTCCAGATTTGTATGATCTTTTTCATTCTCATGTGTTAAAAACACAATGTAAGACTGGGGATCATGATCCATGGATTCTTCTTGCTTATGTTGTATGACCAACAGGAAAACAGTGTTTAGTTACTAGGAAAGGGAAAACATTGTAACTGAAGAGCACAAATTATTTGTCTGTTTGTGCCCATTCACAGAACTCTAAGTTCAACAAATGGGAGAGGGGCTTTCTTGAGATTTCAGACAACAGGACACCAGTGAAAAGTATGATGTCTGAGCAGAATCCTTGGTCCTTCCTAAAAGATCATTCACCCAGAGACAGAATCAAGAAAGTCCTGATCTGGCAATAAAAAGATTTCTGAAGTCAGAGGTAGACAAAAGCTCTTTGTATATCATAAAGAAATATGTATAGCAAAATTGTCTAAAAGTAAATGTTTTATAAGCAAAATCACAGGGTGGCACTAAAAATCCCCAACTATTCTCATTTCCCTTTTTATTGCCTGTTTACAACTTTTGAGGACTTAACAGATCTTTTGACCTATATTGAATTTCCTCTTCCTGACTCTTTTTTTCCACTGAAACCTCTGGATACTTGTCTCTCAATAATGATACAAGTGTATGTAGCCACCCACAGCCTTGCGGTCAGTCCTTCAGAGTCATTCTTGTCTTTCATAAATGCCTATATGTTATGACCCGTTTCCAATCCCATTTTCCTGTTGACTGCAATGCCTGATTAGAGGGGCAGTGCTAATATCAGCCAAGGAGAAGTTATGAACGTGCAAGCAGGAGAAAAACTGCAGCTGATACTAAAAATAAGAAGTTGCAATGTTAATAGCTGAAGTGCTAACAGGAGAAAAGAAATTTTGCCTACAGATTTTCTGAATGTAAATGATTATCTTGTTTGGCCTTACACATCTCAGCTTCAAATTGCTCAGAAATTTATTTATGCTGTGTCACCTACCACTGGAAGATTTCATTAGTTCATCTAGTGAATGAAAATCCACTCAATTAATTATTAAAAATGCACTCGATCCCACCAACACATATGGGAGCAGCAAGCTAAGCTTTTAGTGCCTTTGAAAGAGAGGCCCATCCACTTGAAACTAATAAATTCATAAAGGTTGATATATGAATCATGGTCACTAATTACATGCTGATGAATTTTGTACTTCATCAACTGAAGACCATAAGGAGTGAGAAGTGGCTGGGGGGAAATGCACAGAGGCTGTGTTCCCAAACCCAATAGTCTTTAATCGAGGCTGAGTGTGGGCAGGCTGTGGTAGCACATGCTGATGTGGTACCAGTGTGCTGCATAAATGCTGCTGCCAGCACTGGGGTGAGACCTCAAAAGGCAGAGGTGAGAGTGCCATGTACTTTTTGCTGCCTCACTGAGCCACCAGCCACTCTTCATCTCAACATGCTCTTGACCTAGGCTTGCGCCACCACAACAGCAGAGTGCACATTCTCCCCTCCAGAGGTTTCTCTTGAAAATTCCCAAATCTCTGCAAAATAGAGGTCTCAGTTGCAGAGATTATGCTTGTGCATATCAAGACAAAATAAGAATATTGAGTGAGGAAGTTTCTTACTGTACAATGTTCACCTCAAGTGCTTAAAGAAGCAAAGTTCCCCAGACGAGGTGGTGGATCCTCCTTTTGAACAAACAGGCTCTGCTTCAGCCCCTTGAGCCTCTGCCACGTGAAACACAGCAAAAAGAAGACACAAATGTCCTGCACTTCCCAGTTCACCACGGTCTGAACAAACTGGGTGCTTTGTGAGACGTTCATACCTTTCATGATTCAGAATGTGTACAAAGAAGCTATTTTGGAAATTCCCCTATTTCTTGCCAGGAATCACTGTGATCACACCACAGGCATTTCAAATCTAGAGGATGAAATGTGTGCTCAGTTAATGTGGAAAATCACTGCCGTCCTACCCAAAGGCAATATGATAGCTAGCCGGTGGAGGGAAGGGTCAGGGCTGCAGGTGAGGGCTTGGTGTCTTGGCAGAAGCACCAGCAGTAGGTATCTCTGCAGCATCCTCAAAAGACTGTCTGTTCTAGAGAAACAGACTTTGCTGGAGTGAGGATAGTGTTCTCAATGTTGAGAAAGCTGAGGAACAGCTTATGTGGGGTTCATGGGAAGTCATAAAAGCAAGTGGAAGAGTATTTGAACAAGCACTTGCTTACAAAGATACAGATGAAACAGAGCTGGGAGGAATTCAGGTTGTGCATGGTTGAGGCATAACTCCAAGTGCAGAGTGATCATATCATTTGTGTTACAAACCACGTAGTAGTCATGGCTGGCATTAACTTACCATTGCTCCGTGTGTTACTACATATTGTCTGTACGCTACGAAAGGAAATGATAGTACTGTTAATATATTCTTGTTAGATGAGAAGTAGCTGATCAACACTTGCAAAAACCAAAGTGAACACAAGAAGTGTTGATTTAAATAGACTGCATAGTTTCACATGTGTGCCATTCCTAACTTCACTAAGTTTCTATTTGAAACACTCAGAGAAGGGATTTCCTTTTTCTGTGTGAAAGCCAAAAATAAAGATCTGCCGATTAATTCAGATTTAGATGGCTCACATCTACATTTTATGTATCACCTATTCCAGCAGAATGTCTGTAGATGCCTCAGACATTTCAAAGCATTGTAAATAGTGTAATTGTAATGTTAATTATTCTTTTCATATAAATAATTAATAAAGTCTTAATTTGACACAGTCAGTTTTCTGTGTATTTTATTACATGCTACATAGTGTACTAGTGCTGAAATCAGAGAAGACAACTAAAGTGGAATACATGCATAGTATTCTATTTATAAATTCTTTTCCACATGCCATGTGCCAAAGTTAATGCCATGTTTTGGTTAAGTTTTCTGAAGTATCCTACTTTTTCATTTCTTTCCTCAGTGTTGATGTGCCACTAGAATTCTGTAAGAATGACTGTGTCCTTAACTTCTGCTATTTTACTTCGATTTTCTAGAAAGAAAGGGAATAGCCACCTTAAAGACTGTGGTTGTACAGGCCCACAGAACACTGATGTTTACAGGTCATCAATTTTATACCATTTCTCAGACCTGAAACACCTGAGGTGGTAAATACTCAACATACTTTAAAAAGCTAAGATGGGGTGTCCTGTTATGCAAGAACGAGTACTTTTTTTGTTTTGAACCTTTCGAATTTTTTCCTCATACCTTTAAAAAATGTCTTTTCACTTTGGCACTCTGAAATCCGATAATCTGTTTCTAGTAAAAAAACTTGAAATTCCAGGTTATTCACACAGGTTGCAGCTTAGCTGCTTGATAATTTCAAACCACTTGAACAATTAATTCCTCCGAGTATTCCAGATGAACTCCAACTTTCTGAAAAAGAACTCTTACTTCTAAAAGGGTTCTTTATTTTTTTTCCAAGTTGAAAGATACATCTATAAATAATGAGGTGCTCATTTTGCAATGTGTTATCTTCTGCTTCCCCATTGGCAGGGGTTTAACCACTGTTACTCATCCTGTGACTCTCCTCACTCTCTTTGGGAAACAATTGCTGCAAATATGCTCCAACATGCCTTTCAACAGACCAAATTATCAACCTGAGCCAGTGTGGGAATATCACACTTCCTCCAGGAGTAGCCTCCCTTTCCCATGGGCTCTGCACACAATCCAAGTCCTACCCTAGCACAGAGAAAGTCTTAGCTCTGGAGAGGCCATTGCATTCCACAGCCCCATTGTGCTTCAAGAGGTGACAGCTGGGATTTCTCCCAATCTGAGAGTGCTGCCACTGCTCTTGGAGAAACCATAATGACACCTAAGGTGAACCTTGCTTCCATGGGCAATCATAAGTGGCTCAAAATTCCCAGGTCATTTGGAAAGAGTTGGCCTTTCTGAGAATGAATTCTCCTGACCAGCTTTTAATCTATGTAAAACAGGGCAAATATCCAGAAGAAAAGGACTGAAGTCTTGGAATAAACTCAGGATCTGAAAGATGTTTCCAGTCCCTTTTCCAGTTGCTTACTCCTGCTCTGTATCTTTTTGTGCACTTACCAGGTAAATACCTCCTTTTGAAACTGGAAGTCGCAAGAGAGAAATAGTTCCTGCCTCCAAACCAAGTTTTCAACACGGAATACAAAGTCCCAAACCTAGTTAGGACAAAAAGTCCTAAAAGTAAGAAAAACATTTAAAAGCAGAAAGTTTTGAAAATCCAAATGTCATAATAAATTTTGGTTTAACTTTGACCATAGACTTGCTCTCAATAATAATCAATATCTAAATGATTGACCATAGACTTAACGCTCAATGATCTTTGAATTAAAATACTCTCAGAAATCAAAGGTAGAATGTTTTTTAATTGTCAACCAAAAAGAAAATTAAATAGTATTGACAGAAAAAATTTTCATATAAGTAATTTTTTCATATGGAAAGCTTTGATTAAAATATAGCTTTTTTCAAAGGATTATTCTCCTCAACAAACATCAGCCAGAACAATTTATCAATCAAATTAGACTTGAGAAAAGGCACAGTGTAGACTTTAACACTTCACATTTCACACTTCTCATAGTTTGAGACACCTTCTGACACAAATCTTTACTCTTGATGAAGAACTGGAACTTTTTCTTTATCGTGACTCAAAATAACATTGTGAGAAACAACTGCTCACTTTGAAAATGTAAAAGGTTTATTAAACCTTTAAAAAAATACAACAAAAGGACTATATAAGGAAAAAGTTACAGCTCTGGGAACTGCCTCGTGTATACCACATGGCCAGTTTGATTTCAAGACGGATGTTCAATCTTTCATACCTCTGGGGGTTGCACCAGCCAACCCTGGTCCCTCCCAAAGTCTGTCAGTCAGCTCTTCTCTGCCTTTTATCAGTGGAGACCGCTCTCCTGCAGCTTGATTGGAGGTCAGGTGTCATCATGCCTTGCCCCCTCAGCAACAAGCTTTTCCATTCCCAGCTGCCCCATGGAAGGGACACAAGTGCACGCCTTCTTTTACCTGACCTAGACAACCCAGGCTGTCTGATGGTAACAATACAGAGGGGGGGGAAAGGGAACCATGGGGAGAACAAAAGGCATTTAAACTATAACAACATAACTATACATGAATAAAGCTTTTCTTAATATTCACACCATAGTCATCCCTTAATTGTGAGAGCCAGTCATCTCATTATTCATCTATAACAACATCCTCTGCTGTGGTCAAATAGGAGAACAGTATCAACCATTTTGTTCTCAATATTAGTGTTGCTTACTCGAGAGTATTATAAAAATCCCTTAGTGAGGGAGGGGTGAGGAGAGAGAGAGATAGAAATGCTAGGTGTGGAAATTCTCAGGATGAAAGTCTGAAGAATTTCTGTGGGGTTTTGTTGTGGGAAAACACATCAGAGCAGCACAGTGTCAGTGGAATATCTATATAGACCTGTATTCCAGGACATGTCATCTTTAGCATTGTTTTATATAAAACCAGGGGTATACTCTTTAAAACTCTTATCTGCTTGTTTCTTAGTTATAGTTATACATTCCTCTGTCACTGAGGACATATCATACAACTCACAATGAATCAGATGGAGAAAGATTAGGTAAACATTTCTATTTTTTACGATAGCCTTGAATTGCGCTGAACTTTATGACAGATTAAATAATAAAAGGTCCTTTAACTCATCAAATTAGAGAATATTTTTAAACCTGCAACGAGTGTTTCCTGGAGAAACTTCTTTTACCTCTGCACACCAGCATGGATGCCAAGCACTGGCTGCTGGACCTTGGTACTGTGCTTCCAGCAGCGCTGGTGCCTTGCACAAATGCCCTCTGGATAGGCAGTGGGGAGTTGTTTTAGGGCTGACTGTCTCAACTCCACTGCTGAGGACAAGCCAGAGCATTCGGGGATAAATCTGCCAGAGCAGGGCACACAAGGGAGTTTCAGTGAGAGAAGGGAAATTCCCAATGTCAGGTCATCTGGCACCCATTGCTGGCCCCGTCCCAGGGCATTGCTGCCCTGTGGGCTGTTTGCTCACAGCACAAGCAGGCTGCTGGGAGCAAGCAGCTCACAGTGTGCACAGGCAGGGTGGAGACAGCTGCTGCTACGCAGCACACAGGGTCTCAGGGGACTTGTGGAGTCAGCTGGCCGCCTAACATAGGATGATGACATGTTAGGGTTTTTTACAGAAGCCAGAGAACTTCTCTACTTTTGTCGTGTGCCACAAAGTGGTAGAGGGCAAGGACACTGGGAACTTTGCTGTTTATTTTGAAGGTGGGTATTAGATTACCTACAGCTGAGAGACAAACAGCGTAGCTTCTGTGGCCCCTTAGTTCTTAGGTTTCTGTATTCGAATGAGTAGGAGAGAAGAGAGGAAATCTAGGAATCATTCTTCCCTTCAGCTCTTTGATTTATAAAACTTCAATTCCTGGTCTTCAAAGAGAGAATTGGTCAGGTCAAGCAGAGGCACACTGCCATCCACCCACACAGACTTCTTTTGGTAATTTTGTTTGGGGGTGTGGTGGTGTTTTTTTTGTTTGTTTTTTTTTTGTTTGTTTGTTTGTTTGTTTTTGCATGCACAGCAGTAACTGTGCTTATAACCAGAGGAAAGAATATAGCAAAGCAAACAGACTGAGTAAAAGTTTATAAGAAATTGTCAAAATACTTTTAAAGATTCAAATCCCAAAAAAATCCACTCCCCTATCTTTGAGATTAAACTATTCATGTGAGTTACAGTAGCTCTTCTTTTACCATTAAAATGAAGCAGTACAATCAACACTCCATAATACACATTAAGCATTCTCTGCTTGATAACTATAGAAGCACTGAAGCTCCTGATAAACAAATATCTGTTTTCAATGAGTCTCAAGTTCAGGCTCACTAGGAAGTAAAATTTCCCCTAACACAGGATGAAATAAGGAAATCATCAATTACCTTAGCAACCCTTTAAAAAAAAGCACATGCACCTACCCAAAGGGCAACTAATCTAATTATAAATTATTGTAAAGATTGCATGAACAACAGTAGCAAGAGGAAGCCATTATTCACTATTTTAGTCTATGGGAAACAGTATTGCCATTGTGCTCCTGCACAGGCTGTTCTACTGCTGTGCTCCACAGACCGTCTGCCAAGGGCTGCTACTTAACTCACAGGACTGACCAAAGCACATCTAATGAAAAAACTGGCCTAGGCTCACTGGCAGTCCAACTCTTTACCTCTCCTGGCTGGAGGTAAAAAATTCTCACACCAGGGAGACTGAAAGTCTCCCTTCAAAGCAGGCATTTTCTTGTTCAATCCTGTGTATTGCTTGTGGCACGAAATTTTCAAGAACACTCAAGCATTGTTCAGCACTGCCTGTCTGCAAAATCACCATCTGCCTTTTAAAAATCCACACAGGAGATGGGCAGTGATATGTGTTAATACCATAGCTACCATTTAACAGCACTTAACTTACAGGGTAGTCCTAGTCACTTTGTGACAGGTTGGGTTTGTCAGAACAAGGAAAGTGTCCTGCCCACCATCACTTTTCTGAAAACACCACACGCTCCCCCTGAGCAATTTTACCCTCAATACACCCCAAAGGCAGTGCGTGCACTTTGGAGGTTGTGTCTCCTGGACCAGGAGAGGTCTCACCACAAACTCCAGCTTTCATCTTTGCTACATGATGAAGGCTTCACAAATGCCAGTGTCTGAGTGGCAGAGAGCAGACATGGTGAAACACTGGAGTTAATGGCAAAGGGTGAGAGTGCCAGGTTTCATGGATAAATCCTCCGGCACAAGAAGTGATCTGTACCCTTTGGCAGGAACACAGTTTTAAAAAGGTGAATCAGAACTTCAGTCTCATTGTTTTTAAGCATGATCCTTGCTTAAGAGGAAGAAACACAGGAACTTACAGGTTGCATCTTTCTTAAACTGCTTCCTGTACTCATAAATTAATGCAAAAAAAATCCTTCCCTTGTCAGGTTGTTTAAACCAGCTAAAGCCACTGTGAAATCAGCTGGACGTCTTCACTCAGTTTTTCAACCTGATATTCCTAAAAAGTCATGAACACAAACTGTGACCCTAATAGCAGGTTGGTGGGCTTGAATGATGGCTTAGGTTTTATTTATAATGCCGTGACCTTCTGGTTTTGGGATGGCATGGCTTCACAGAACCACTCTTAATTTCCAAGGTTCTGAGAGAGCCTGACATTTCCTAAATAAAACAGCTGTGCCCATGCCTCAGCCTTGGGACCTCCCCAGGGACCTCCATGCTGCTGAGCAGGAGAAACATCCCAGACACATCTCACTGGGATGCAGAATGTACTCACCAGGCTCCACACACCCTGCTGTCCTCTAGAAGTAAATCCCAGAGGCTATGAGAGATAATGTCTTTCCCACATTTAAATGCCTCCAGCTGTGTACTGGCTATGGGTTTCCTATTTTGGGTGTCATTTGAAATCTGCCCTTGAATTGTTTTTTGCGTATATACCACAAATTGCCAGACTTGCTTCAGGAGATTCTGTTTGGGCTCAGGCTGGAAAAAATTATTGTGGGAAATCCCTGGAATCTCACCAGGTCTTTGTATTGCATAAGTGTAGCCATGTGCAGTGTTTGGTTAGAAGCTGTGGAAACATACGTTGAGATGGTGAAGCTGAGAGGATGCCTTTCCATTTCCTTCCCCTGGAAATGCAATGTTTTCACCTGAACAAAATGAAGACTTGTGTGATAAGGTAAAGTTTTGTGCTGATGTAGTAGAATTTCACATTGGTTTCCACAAGTGCGTATGGACAGCGAGACATCATCCCTTAAAATGCACTTCAGAGTAATGAAACTAAATAAGGCATAAAGGTAATATGTTCCTCTGACTCAGGAAAAAGGCAGAAGGATGTGTTGATAAGAGCCTTAAAAAGAAACCTGGCTCGTGAAGGATCCAATAAGTTTCAGTGGCCTGGGGACTATTTCTTTCATTCGCCTCCCACTCCTGCAAGGCAATTTTGACACCTCCTCCCAGCTTTGGGTTTCTGTAGCACCCCAAAGAGCCACAAAGACCGCACTTCTCCAAAAGCAGCCTCCCAAATGTCACTGAAAAAGAGAGTGACAAACTCCTTGTGCAGCACAGGAAGGGATCCCCCTGCCATTACTCCTGATCTCATTCAGTCATTAAAGGAAACTTTAGACTTTTCTGGCACCATGTGAATAAAGAGTGGCAAATAGTTTCTGTGAGCAGAGTATCAGCCTTGCTTCACCAAGATATTTATTATGCAACATAAAAAATGGGAAACGGAGGTACGGGGGAGTTGCAAGGTCACACAGGAAACGTGCAGCCCAGCTGGAAATAAAAACACGGGTCTCCTGACTACTGTGACCAAGAAACCCTTTCCTTTCTGCAAAAACAAAGGCTACTCTGAAAAATGCCTTTCATTTCTCTGACAGCACAAGAGTACTTTTTATGCAGCAACTTAAATGATTTATCATTGTTATCATCATCACTATTCTGTTTTTTAAGAAAGCTGCTCAGAAAGTGCTCAAAAATGGAAAATTTTAGTTCTAGGTCATTTTCTCTCTGCCTTCATCTTCTGTGTAGATAAGTTGTTGGAGGTATTTTTCAGTATTTCTCAGTTGTACTTCAAACAGCCAGATCTCTATTCCTTTCCATTTATTTTAATCCTGAGCTGTGATCTCTCAATGTTAGAAGTAATTTAACTGATGGCCAGCAGGAGGAGAAACAGACCAATGTGTGATCCTCCACATACGAAATACAGATAAAATGGTTTATGTGGAAAGATGGTGTTAATGGGAGCTTGAGGTGGAATCACTCCTGCCAGCAGTTTTGCATCAGAGTGTTGTTTGAGCTTCAGTGGACTGCTGGTATGTCCACCACTCCTTCAGAGCACGGCGTGACCTGGTCTGCTCTCTGCAGACCTGTCAGGCTGCACACACATCCTCCACCTGACCCCTCTGGGTTTGCAAAGTGCATGTCAAGGAGAAAATGTATAAAAGAGTCATCACACCTCGTTGCACAAGTTTTATCTCGCTCTTCTTCAAACCCAGTTGTAGGTGCTGCCATGCCTTTGGTGGCATGCCATAACTCCTGATCCCACTCTGCCCAAGTAGGGTAAGAAAAAATGACCTGGGGGAGGAAAGCTGCAGGAAACTGTGCATGTTCTCAAGTGCCCGGGAGTCCCTTAGGAGCTGAAAGACATGAGACTTTCACTGAGATTGGCACCCTTGTCTTCGCGTAGCTCGCTGCGATGCAGCAGTCAATGCCAGTGATTGTACAATGCAGCAAAACCAGCAAATTCCTTTAAAAGGGTGCGGGGCCACAGGGATGGAGGTTGCTTGTTTGTTTTGTCAGGCCTGCAGCTTCTAGGGACAGGTAAAATCCTGCAGAGGCACAGAGAGCCCTTACCTCTTCCAGTATCTGCCAAGCATGGTTGGGATGGGAAAACCTGACAGGTTGTGAGGTGAGGGTGAGAGACCCCATCCAGAGGGAGCTGGCAGTGGGTCAACACCACCACAGCTCTCATTAAAGATCCTTCCAAAATCTCAAATGTGTATGATGCATTCTTTAGCGGAACAGGACCTTTTAAATCTGTAACAACAAATGTCCTGTCAGCATGGTCTTAAAAATAGGTGTTTCTTATAGGGTTACCAGATTCCTTCAACATAGGGTTGGAGGGTTTTTTTCAGTTGTTTCACACTGGGTTAGCTTTCTGTGGCAAGAAAAAAATATAGTGGAACAAGTAGATGTATTACAGTAAAATCAGTCTGGAGAGCCCAGCCATAGAAATACACCCTGAAACTGCTATATAAAATCAAAGTAAGAATATGCACTGGGATGAAAAGTTAGATATTCCATTGGGAATCTAGAAGATGATTTATTTTGAGAGGTAATAGAGAAGATGGGATGCTAAGATATGAAAGTAAATCTGTACTGGTGTTCCCAACACCTTGTCTGACTCACTGACATTCTCTTCAAACAAGAGTATTTGTCGTAGAAGTGTATTTATACTAAAATAATACTGAGAGTGATGTGAATTTCACACTACGCAGTAATACACAGCATTATGCCAATAAATGACTTTTAAAGACAAGAATAATGGAGCAGTGTCATGTGAAAGGAAATGAGAAAAAGCATACGCCCTGATCCACATCTAAAGGCTTTTCTGCAAGACAGACTTAGACTTGCATGTTTACCAGTATGCTTCTCACATCTCAGGTTCTGGTTCTGGGCACAGCAGTGCTGCTGAGCCACTGCTGAGCATCTCAGTGACTATATGACAAAGTGACAGTCCTTAAACTACAGTCCCTTTGATATAAGCACCCTAAAAGTCTCAACTCATGCTGTATCACAAGTATTCATAGCAGAAAATATGGCCTGCAGCCATTATGACTCAAAAAACAAGGACAAAATGATAAACTATTGTAACTTTTATTATACACCACTGGTCACAGCCGTTACACAGGCAGATGTAGTTTCAGGTTTATCTTCAGGAGACAGTCAACCATCCTTTCCTTTTGCCATGAGAAGGGATAAAGCACAGCTGATCCCTGCTTCATTGCCAGTGACACCTGGGCTGACAGAGCCACAGAAGAGGTCCCCTCTCTGTGGACTGCTGCAATGACAACTTTTGACTTCCTTTTCCTTCGTGCTACTCTCAGCATCGTAACCACAAAATTTTTTCTTTCCCCTTGCAAGGAAAGCTGGGATAAAGCCAATCCTTCTTAGCTGTGGGCATTTTCCCAAAGCCTATTCCCTTATCCAGTCCTCTCTGAACCCCTTTGAGTCTAAGCAAAGCAGAATGAAGCTTCCTCAGCCTGTTATATTACTTTGCTACCTTAGATGTCTGAAAGAGGGTGATGCAGTCTTCTTATGAAGATGAATTTCAGACAGTCTCTAAACATTGATAATGAAATTGTTCATTGTTCCTTCTTCTGTAGCTGGAGTATATTCAGTGTGTGGTTTGAAACCCTTATCAGAGAAATGTTGATGGAACTCAGTACAAATTATTGTTTTCTTCTTATGAAGTCGGTTTGGCATTTTCCATTTGTCTAGGCAGGTGAATCTGCTTTTATTAACAGGTAAAATTTGTGTTAAAAGCAAAAGTCCAACATCATTATAAGCAGATAAAATGTGCGCCTTCATCTCTCTACCTGGCTGCGTTCTCAAAAGTTACTTTGATTCTCTGGGTGTCTGTGACGCACAGATCCTGGGACAGCCCTTCTGTTAGCTGAAGAGAAGACCACCCTTCTAGCAAAAGGCATTATTCCAACAGCAAGGTTAATTTCTGTAGCTGTAAGTTTAATCAAATTCATTTGGTTTGATATGTTTAAAACAGTTCTGCCAAAACATTTGTATTCTTATCAACAAATGTGTTCTTATCAGTTAGAACTTACACAAAAGAATTTGTTTTCCTTTAAATTTGCTTTCCAAAGAAGTTGAGTTGTTTTAGCTGAAGTAATTCACCATAAAAAAGTAATCACAGGATAATTTAGATTGGAAGACTTTATAGGCAGTCTGCTCCAACTTCCACTTTGAAACAGCTCCAGTTAGATCAGGTTGTGCCAGGACTTTGTTAATTTAAGGTTTGAATATCTCCAAGGACTACCCTGAACTTTGTTCCAAAGTTGTTAACATCATCATGTTTCAGAAGTCTTTCCTCATACCTAATGGTGTTTTCCCACATTCCAGCATATGCCTGTTGCCTCTAAACCTCCTGCCACGCATCCCTGAGCAGAACCTGCACCTTCCCACCAGTCAGTCGCCGCAGCCTGCTCTCCCCTTTCCCTCCTCTTTGTTGAACTCCACTTCCTGCATATGCTCTGTGTTCCAGCCATCACAGGGGACCTCCCACTGGACTCCTCCCTCTATGTCAGCATTTGTTCTCTGCTGTGAGCCTAGGATAGCACACCAGGAGTGGTCTTACCACTGCTGAGAACCTGTGAAGGATGCCTTCCCCTTGCTGCTGCAACGTTTTTCTGCATGGGTGCACTTCTGCCTCCTGGCCAAATTGCATCCTGCCAGGATCCCTATAGGAATTTTCTAGCAGAGCTGTTGCCAGCCGGCTGGCACCAGCCTGTCCTAATGCAGGGCTTTGTCCACTCCAGAGGACCACATTCACACTGGTGTTTGTTCAACAAACCTGACCTACTTGAACAGCAGCCCTATCTTTCAGCACATTTTGTCACAAAGCCACATTTGATGCCATCTACAAATACACCGAGAGTGCTGCTGTCCAATCCATCATCGAGGTCATTATGAAGGCAATGAATTTTACTGGTCCCACTGCTGTAGTCTTTGAAAAATACTACTTCTTACTGGGCCTCATGCTGCCATCACCACCTTTTGAACCTGGCAGTCCAACCAGTTTTCCATGGATTTTGTTGTGTATATCTCACTGGTTTGGCTACAAGGAGTCTATGGAAGACCATGCCAAAGGCCGTGCTTAAATGTAAAACTTTCTTCCCCCTTACATCAATCTAGAAAGCAATCAAGTTGGTTGAGCATTTGTACCATTTGTCCCTGGTACATCTGTCTGACTGGACTATTCTCAATCACCTTCTCTTCCTTTCCATGGCTGGAAGTGGCTTCCAGGAGGAATATTTCTATCACCTTTCAAGGAACTGAGCTGAGGCTGACCAGCATGTGGATCCCTGCATCCTGTCTTGCCTGTCTTGAAAATCCATGTAACACTTGTCGTTCTGCCATCATCATCAGAAATCTAAGTAATCTAAGAGGGCAGAGATTAAGTTGGTAGAGATGAAAGTGGTGGAGAACACACTCATAATGACACTGGCCAGCTCCTTCCCTCCTTGGGTGCATCCCAGCTGGTCACAGGGACCTGTGTCATTTTAATTGCTTCATGCCTCACTCACATGGGTTGGGCTAATGTGCTCAGGGGGCTGCCTGGTCTGACAACAAACTTTTCAGGTGAAAACTGAGCCTAATCCTCCTGGAGGGAATAATCCAGGATGGATGATTCATTCTGAAATAGTTACTTGTTTGGCCAAGTAACTGATTAACAAGCTCCTCTAATGGGAGCTTAATTACTGAGCAGTATTAAGAACCCATGTACAAGTGAGACCTTTTTTATTCTTTTGGAGATTGTTCAAACTTGAGATTTGCAGGAATTTAATTAATGTAAGGCATATTAAAGTCAATATGTTTGTAGCAATGTGATCTGTGTATGCACTATTGGGATTATCACTTCTTTTAGCAAATTCCTGTGAAAGAAAGGATGAGTTGTTTTTTTTTTTTTTAAATAAGTCTGCAAGAAAGCATCTTAGTCTAGAAGTTATAATTGCATTCTCCATAATGGGATGTCATCCTTTTCTGTAGGGATGTCTTCGATTTTAGAGTCCTGAAATTTGAAAGAATAGCAGTGGAAAATCTTAATGTATTGGCACATGTTATTCCCAAATACTTGTGCTGGGAGCAAATGAATCCTACAAGCACACATGCTTACTTGCAAAGTACAACAGATCAATTAAAAAGCATATGAGTCACACCTAAATAATTGTCTGTCCTTTAAATCAGGTTAAGGCCATCTCAAGTTGAGCACGAAAAATTCATGTGGTTTTCTGCCTTCTGTAATGTTATCAAGATGAGTTTTAAATGCTTTGTTTCATTTTTAGCTTATGATATGCTATGGAGAGGATTGGTGTCTTGCTATTCCAGGCAAGAAAAAACAGAAAAAAAGATTTTTCTCATTGCAAATTCTTCATAGATTCCTGAAATTTCTCCCCTTCTTACCACAGGGTTTTATTTGGCAATTGTAAAGCATGAAAAGAATGCTTATAAAGCCATTGTTTGTCAATCAGGCAGCCAATGGATGTTATTAAACTTCTTTAAAACATATCCTAAATTCTAAATGTAGAATACTAACAAATAAACATTGCCAAGGTTAGCAAAATTGATAAAATTCTGCCAGTAATTTTAAGCTAAAGGGGAATAATTTACATGGATCAACATTAAAAAAATTGATAATGCAGCTTTCATTTGGAAAAGAGGACAATTTTTGGTCATAAAACTAGCTTGCTGTAAGATGCAGATGAGTTCTATTGATATATGGATACATTTCTGTTGTCATATCACAGAAGACCAATGTCATCTGATTTGTTTATCTTCAGACTAGCCATCAAAACAAGGATATAATATGATCTCCACCCTGACCTCACATCTCTTAGATTCAGGAAATGAGGTGCTGAAGCTTACAAGACTATCTGAAGCAAAGTGCAAAACTTAATCATCTTGTTGTAATTCCTGAAACACTGCTTTAAATGATCTTTCCCAGTAGAAGGCAGAGGGGATACACTCCAGGAAGGAGGCTAACTTTAAAATGAATGTGAACACTGAATGTCTATGACAAAGCAAGACATTTGTGTTGTAATTTGTGTTTTAAAACACCTTCCTGTACATAAATCTATCGGAATGTAACTATTTTAGCATAGATCAGAGACAAATCATTGGTAAACACAGTGCAGAGCCAATATCCAAAAGCTGAGCTGTACTGCTCTTCCTGACATTGGTGATATATTCTCTGCTATTTCATACATTACAGTACAGAAAAAAATAAATATATACTGACATTTATTACTGTAATCTACCAGACTGTTCATGACAGTAAATTGCCAGTGTCCGTAGGCTGGGTAGAAGTTACGTGTTTATACCAAGGCTCTCATTTGGTCAGCCAGGCTGGTCTCTGGTTTCTGGCCTAATGGCCAATTTTTGATTGTCTACTAAAAATAATTTGCTAAGCTATTGTCTTCCTCCCGCCTTGTAACCAGATGTCACACTCATATACTAACCTTGGCTGTTCATAGGTCACAAATCAAAACAACTCTAAGCTGGTTAACTTTAAAAGCTTAACTACACACTTCAGGCACTGCCTTTCTTTAGCTGATGATCACTCCTCCTTGAAATCGGCTGCTTTGTGTCAAGTTATTTCCCACTGAAACTCTGCCTTTAGACATCAATGAATCAGCTTCTGTTCTAAAGTCCCTCTCTCCTCCAAGACACTGGTGAGACCCTTGAGAATTCTCTGTTAACAGCCACCTTGACCCACATGAGGACAAGCTCATGTTTGCTACTTCAACAAAGCACAACCATAACCCTCTGCCTCCAAAAAGTCAGCCAATGACATTTACTCAGGTTATAGGATTACAGCTTTTCCCTCATCCCTATGGAAAGGAGGATCTTTCAAACTGCATACCAAATTGGTGCATACTCTAAAGACCTCACTCATTTTTTTAAAGCCCTGACCAGAACAAAATAATAATGGTAGGCAGATGTTGGATGTGTTCAGAAAATTAGTAACAGGGAAGAAAAGGGGTCTTGTAGTCTATATCAAAATTATGTGGAAAATAGGCCTATGCCTGTTGTAATCTAGTACCTATAAACTATTTTTAAAAAAGTTTAGACTTCAAGTATTTATGTTTTAAAATTTATTGTTCGAGTGTTGTACAAATTAGTCTGTCTTACAGCTTTACTGCAGACAATGAGGCAGCCATCTGCCTGGTTAAGACACAACAAGGCAGGTTCCTCAACATTGTTTCTGATAGAACATGCCCAGAAATATTTCAGGAAATTCTGAAAGGAGGTGTGCAGTCCATGCGTGGGTGAGAGACAAAAATTTCTCATTAGGTCATGGGATATACCCAAGAACATGTGATGCCTGAATAAATCTGGAGCAACTAAAAGACTTGTAAAAAAGGAAAATATGACAGGTTGCAATGAGTCATCTCCTAATAATCTTTTTCTTTTAATTTTTGAAATATACAGACTTGTAATCCCAATACATATGCTGTAAATAAAATTATGAGCCACAATGTGGTAAATGTGTGATTTAGCAACAAACCACTTCACTTTCCTGATATTCTTCTCTTTTTAAATTTTGCGAGATTGGAAGAACAGAGCATCTTTTTCTTTACCACTTTCTGAGAAGTTACCCTCCAGACTGTATGCATGTGTGAAATACTGGTATGCATTTTTTTTCTGATTTTACTGTCTCATTAAATCCGTCAGCATAAGTTTAAGAAAAATTCAGCAAGCTAGAATCAGTTAACAATTACTTCAGCTTTCTTTTTGCATTATGTAAATTAAGAAAAAGACATGTAGGCATTTTCTCCCTTTCAAATAAATTCTACCTCTTTGGCAAAACATAATTGGAGACTGTAACACTGTGCAGGGAGAAGACATCTGTTAAGGTGAATGCAGCCTGTTCAAGTGGTCTGCTTTCCATAAAGTGTATCTGAACAAGTTGCCCACAGAGGCTTCTCCATTTCAGGTCATTTTGTGCTGTCATTCACCACTGTGAATAAAATGGAAAATGCCCGGGAATGCCATTAACGGGGAGTGTGCAGGCAGGGCAGTACTGAAGAAGGGTTGATGCTGAAACTGTGTCAATTTTGCCAGCAGTGAATGACTCAAAAAAAAAATCTATGGTGTGCTCACTATAATAATCTTTTTAGACCTTGTACTAATGACCAGAAAATTGGTATGGTCTCAAGGCTAAATATAACAGATTTTACCACAAGGCTGTTTCATTGTACACTAAAAATTTTGCCTTTCTAAGATAAAGCAACCTCCAGTTAGTTCTGCAGTATGTGTGCTGCTTGAAAGGTTATGACTGTGATTGACTACAGAGGCTGAAGGGGGTAAATCAGATCGATGTGTGACAAGAGCTTGCAAACCAAGGTAACATTCATGCTGCCTCACATTTTTCCTTGGAGACAGGTTTGCTTTCTACTTTCCACCTACATATATGTATGCAGTTACTTCACTTCCACAGACACACAGCTTGCCATCTTTTTGTGGGGCCAGCTGCTGACTTCCACTTTTAAGCACATTTCTAAATGTATGGCTGATAACATCCTGGGAGAGGGAGCCCAATTACTGGAAACCACTGGAGATCATTGATACCATAAGGGTAGGATTTTTAATTGGACAGTCAGAGATAACACATAAAATTATTTCAATTACATTTTAAATGAACTATGGACTGGTTTAAGGAAAACAAAACATTAGGTAGAATGTGTACATAGCAGTATTTTTCACTTGTTCTAATAGGAGTAATGGTAAATGCATTTGTGATCTGGTTTTGGCTGGGGTAGAGTTAACTTTCTTCACAGTGTCCGGTATAGAGCTGTGTTTTGTACCTGGGCTGAACACAGGGTTGATAATATATAGACATTTTTGTTATTACTGAGCAGGGCTTAGTACAGAGCCAAAGCCTTTTCTGCCTTTTGTACTGCCAAGCTAGTGAGGAATTTGGGTGGGCATGGGAAGCTGGGAGGAGACGCAGGCAGGACAGGTGACCCAAACTAGCCAAAGAGATATTCCAGGCCATCTGACATCCTCCTCAGTATCTCAAGCTGGGCACAAGAGGGAGGAAGGAGGGCACATTTGGAGTGATGGCATTTGTCCTTCCAAGTCACTGTGAGGCGTAAGGGGGCTCTGCTGTCCTGGAGATGCGAAACACCTGCCTGCCCATGGGAAATGGTGAATGAGTTCTTTGTTTTCCTTTGCTTGTGTGTGTAGCTTTTGGATTCCCTATGCAACTGAATTCATCTCAACCCGTGAGTTTTCCAGCTTTTATCCTTACGGCTCTCTTCCTGATCCTGCTGGTAGGGCAGGTAGCCGGTGGCTGTGTCTGGTGCTTTGTTGCTGGCTGGAGTGAGCCCATGACAACTTGTAAATCTTTGTCTTCTGGTCCCACCTTCCACTTTTAAACCCTTTCACCACTTGTTACCTAGCCAACAGTAGATTGGGAGTTTTCAGGCAACTGGAGAAAGTCAGGTCACAGAAACTGCCTGCTGAAAATCATATACCACCTTCAGGCAAGGGACAAGAACAATGCATCCCAATGAGCAAGAAATCAGACAAGGAGGCAAGAAACAACAGTGGATGATTAAAGAACTCCCGTTATTCCTCAAGTGTATACAGGAAATATGCAGGTGAAAGAAGCAGGGGGGTCGGGCCCCTTGGAATGAACACAGAGAGGTTGTCAGAGTAAGCAGAAATAAGATGAGGAGGGCCAAGACCTTATATCTGGTCGAGGATGTCAAGGAGAACAAGAAGGGCTTCTTCAAATACATCAGTAACAAAAGGAAAACTAGGAATAGTGTGAGCTTGTTACTGTATGTAAGAGGGACCCTGGCAACAGAGGATGCAGAGAAGGCAGTTTTACTGAACACCTTCTCTACTCTGGACTTCATTATGACCAGGCACCAGGAATCTTTGACCAAGGGGACAGGGTGAAGGAATGTTGAGAGGAAGACTTTCCCTTGGTCAAGGAGGATTGGGTAGGAGAACACATAGGCAAACTTGATGTCCACAAGTCCATGGGCCCTAATGGAATGCACCTCAAGTCCTGAGAGAGCTGGTGCCCTATTCTGTAGGTAATCTCTATCCACATGGATGATAAGAAGATGATCAGCAGTAACCAGCATGGATTCAATAAATATAAATCATGCTTTACCAATCCGATTGTCTTCTGCAATGAGACAACTATCTGGGTAGATGAGGGGAGAGCAGTGGATATTGTGTACCTTGACTTCAGCAAGGCTTTTGACACTATCTCTCACAGCATCCTCATAGGCAAACTCAGGAGGACTGAATGAGTGGACCACGAGAGCCAGCTGAATGAGAATCACAATCAGTGACATATGGTCAAGTTGGAGATCTGTCACTGATATTCCATACTGGGTCCATTGTTATTTGCCCTATCCATCAATGATTTGGGTGGAGGGCAGATGCCTCCTCAGCCAATTCACTGACAACCCAAAGCTGGGAGGAGTGGCCAGTAGCCCAGAGGCCTCTGCAGCCCTTCAGAAGAACCTTGACAGGCTGGAGAGTTGGGCAGAGAAAAGCTGTCTGAAATTCAACAAAGGCACACACAGGGAGTATTGTTCCTCCCTTGGGGAGGAACAGCCCCAGGCGCCAGCACAGGATGGGGATGACCTGCTGGAGAGCAGCTCTGCAGAGAAGGATCTGGGGGTCCTGGTGGACAGCAAGCTGTTCATGAACCAGCAGTGTGTCCTGGGGGTCAGTGGGATCCTGGGATGCACTGGGATCCTGCCATGCTCCTGGAAGAGCATGGCCAACAGGTCAAAGGAGGTGATCCTGCCCCTGTGCTCAGCCCTGGCAAGGCTGCATTTGGAGATCTGTGTCCCATTTTGGGCTCTCTAGTTCAAGACAGACAAGGACATACTGGAGCAGGTCCGTTGGAGGGCCACAAAAATGATTAAGGGACTGGAGCATCTTTCCTATGAAGAAAGGCTGGGCAAGCTGGATCTGTTCAGACTCGAGAAGAGACAACTGCGAGAGTACCTTATCAATGTAAGTATCTGAAGGGACAGTGTCAAGAGGATGGAGCCAGGCAGCAAGCAAGGACAAGAAGCAATGGGCAGAAACTAATGCACAGAAGTTCAACCTTGAATATGAGGAAGAATTTCTTTACTGTGCAGGTGACTGAGCGCTGAAATAGATTGTACAGAGAGGGTGTGGAGTTTCCCTTGTTGGTGATTTTCAAGAACCATCTGGGATGCAATCCTATGCCAAGTGCTCTGGAATGACCGTGCTTGAGCAGAAGTTGGACTAGATGACCCACTGTGGGCCCCTCCAATTTTACTCTTTCTGTGATTCTGTGATTCTGCAAAGATAAGCCACTCCTTCAGGTCTAAATTGGATTCCTCATTCTCCACAAAAAGCCCTGGAGTATTTGGAGGAGGGGAAATTAAATTTTAAAATTCTGACACAGGATAAAAAAGTCTTTCCTCAAGAAGCCTAATCATAGTTTACCTGCCTTTTAATTTAACTTTTGCCAGTATTGAAGTTATCTAGGCTTCCCTTACCTTACAAACTTAAAAGAAATTATATGTCTAAACAGACAACAAATAGCATTGTGACTGAAGAAAACAAAGAAAAATCTCATTTGCAGCACCTTGTATTAAATACATTTTCATTAGAATAAGTTTATGTGATGAATTTGTACCACTTGATGTTTTCAGTTCAGAGGAGTCCTAACATGTAGCTTTTCACACAGCTTTACCCTCAGACAGCACTAATGACAGGAGTCTGACACCTCTCTGAGTCACTCTGATCCTCATTTGCACCATCAAGGCACATCTTTAATATGTGTTCTCTGTTGATTCATGCACAGAGGATGGGCATGTGAGACACCTGCACAGCTCTGGAAGAAACCAGACTTCCAGCTCCATGCACAAAGCCCAACTGAGCATTTTCTGAGCTATCCCCTTGAGAGATCTCAGCTGGTCAAGAAGTGCTACTTCTGCTTCCTGTTCCCTAATAGCCAGTTTGTAGATCTCTTGGATCAGAATGAATTCTCTTTCCAGAAGAACCCAGTCAGTGCTACCACTTACATAGAGTTTACAAAGTCTGTTTTCACTGGGAGAAAGATTCTAAGAGCAGGCCCATCAAGAACACAGTATCACAATGAGCAGGAGAAGACCCCACCCCTCCAAGAAGTCCTTCATGTTCTGGTCAGAAATCATGTCCTCCGACTGTCATCCATGTTTAATTAATTCCTCTTTGTGGAATGGGAATCCTCTGAGAGTAATACCTCTTGAAAACCACCTCATATAATGGACCAGAATCACATCAAATTCTAGACACTTCCCACAAATTTCAAGTTCATAGAATTTAGTAGATGATGGGTTTTGTTAAAGACCACTATCAACTTGGAAGGAGTGTAACTGGTTATCGAATTTGGTTGAACAGGTACATAGAACAACTGAAAATCTCATTCTGATTGCATGCAATAGGAATTTTCCATCAGATACTGAGCTACTGTATAAGGAAAGGAAGTATTATAGACAGCTAGAACAGCTGGCTGTCTGGTTAATCCCTTTTTTTCCATGTCCCTTTCAGGAATGAGCAGGAAGTAAATACACACTGTGTTCAGACTCATCATGTATTAGAGATTAAAGAAAATATTATCTTCCATTAATACCAAACATGCCTGAAAATGATGCTTTTGAACACCCCAGGGCCAGAAGAGCAGGGGACATATTTATCATATAAGGGTCATCCATTTAGGAATCGGCTTTGTAATTTAAGGAAAAAGACAAAATGGTGCCTCACTCAGTGCATGCTATTTTCTCATTTAGCAGAATGTTTTCCTCCCCAGCAATTCCGCCCTGAAAGGTGGTGAGCTGACTCATACTGTCTGGCCAGACAGGGACACAATGCTATCAAGCAGTGGGTGGGGAGCAGAGAATTAACAACTATGTGTTTTAACAGATGTTTCCCAGCATTGGTACTGTACCTGATTCAAGGAAAAATATCTAGTAGCAAGCTTAACTTATAGCTTGTCTGGACCAAATACAGTTCTCAGACACTGACCTCCAATGCCGAGCGATAGAATTGTAAATCTGGACTCCATTCAAGTACATAAAATATCTCCTTCCTAGTGGCTAAGCAAACAACCCTTTATATTTATACACCCACAAATACAGACAGCTAGAAGGGGTTGCTGCCGGCAAATGAAAGACCTGGCTTGTGGTACACAAAATCCACAGCTGAATTTTGTAACCAAGACCCTTCCTATTCCATAATGGGAAAAACCCGTATTTTAGTTCCATTAGAGGTCTTGCACTTTGTGCTGAAAGTAGCTCTTTAGTTCAGCTAGCTTATCACTGAAAAGCTAGTCATAAAACTTTATGCAGCACAATTAGAAATCACGTGTACATACACAAGGGTATAAGCAAACACAAAAGAAATGTTTGTCCTTTACTTAATATTTGTCCAAGTTGTTCTTTCTCCTTCAGCAGTTTGCAGAATTCTTACATATTTTATCTTGAGCAGCTTTATTGCTAAGAACATCTTCTAAGATGAATAGTAATAAATATATTTGTCTATAAAAATAAAGAGGAAATATTAAATAGAAAACTAAACACTTATTTTTTACATTTGTCTGAAATTTAAAGGGAAAAAAAAAGCTAGAGGTAAACAACAAAACAAGTTTTCAAGGAACAAAGATGCATGGACACCACCAATCACACATGCCTTAGGTGTCCTCTAACCATTAGTTCATCTCTGTTCTAAGTGCAGTTACGACACCTAAGATATGATATGGCAGCTAACTCAAATGTCTGCAAGGTGCAACTCCATCAACAAATATGAGAGCTCCATCCGCATGGTAACTACTCATGGACAAATACAGAAATTAACGTGAGAGCAGCTCTTTGCTTCATTTATTGCTACTACTCTATCATTCGTAAACATCAGCACTAAGGACAAGGAAGATGAGTACTTGTTATTTATGCGTGCCTCCCTTCTGGTAAATACAGTTGCATTAAGTTGCCTGAGATGCTATATGGAATGTGCAACTTTGTAACAATTATGGGAATTATCTGCCCTGGCCACACACATAACCACAACACCAAATACAGTCTAGCCTTTTAGTTGTTATTTCCCTTTTCTGTAGTTGCAACTCCTACAGACAATCAGGTTAACAGTAGAAAATAGTCACCAGTGGAAAATATTCTCTATTCCACATACAGCAAACACCAAGTCTTTGGGATATTTAAACTGTTTTAGATATTCAATACTTCAACTGGAGTTGAAGTATTGAATCCCAAGATTTGTAAAATCTCAATATTTGTA